>VMDR010036891.1:0-10404 GCA_007922815.1 Macrotus californicus | reverse complement strand
GTAACTTGTTTCAAAGAAGACACAGTGAACTCTATACAATGGAATGGCAATGGGACAGTGGCAGGAATGGTGACAAGAAAGGATAAGACACATAGACAATTTGCTCATTGCTTCTTGCCCAGACTCCTCTACTCATCTCCAAGACTGAGTTCTGGTTCTCCTACACATGTGCGTGTGTGCACGCACACACACACACACACATACACACAGTCTTTCCAGAAAAAGTCCAGCCATTGTTAATGTAAAAACAGTTTGCACAACATCTATGTAACCTGGCAGCCAAGGAGAGTGGACTGGAATGCACAAGCATGAACAATGACAACTTCACTGTACTAGTCAGTGGGGGTAGTAGATGCCATTGAGTGAGCATGTGTACTGTGTGACTGTCACATTCAAAATCACTGAGTACAGCAATGAATCTGCACCAAATTTTGCCTTAAGCTTGAATATTCCTCCTCGAGAATTATTCAGATGATTCAGAAGCCACAGGTATGGGCAACTGGTGATTGGCAGCTTCATCATGACAACATACCAACTCATGCATCACATCTTATGAGAGTTTTTGGCAAAACATCAAATCACGCAGGTGACTCAGCCCCGTTACAGCCCAGATTGGTGCCCTGTGACTTCTGGCTTTTCCCAAAACTAAAATCACCTTTGAAAGGGAAGAGATTTCAGACTGTTGATGAGATTCAGAAAACACAATTGGGCAGCTGATGGTGATTGGGAGAACTGTGTGAGGTCCCAAGGTGCCTACTTTGAAAGGGACTGAGGCATTATCGTCTTATGTATAATGTTTCTTGTATCTTGTATCTTCTTCAATAAATGTCTATTTTTCATAGGTTGTGGCTGGATACTTTCTGGACAGACCATATATATATATATATATATATATATATATATATATATATATATATATATATACATATATACATATATACATACACACACACACACATATATCCTGCTTTATTATGACTTGTCTCTTTTTTACAATTAAACCTGAAGCTTCTTGGAGAAAGGGTATAGGTGGTGGTGGGGTGTGTGTGTGTGTGTGTTAATAATCTTATTTTAGAATAGTTTTAGATTTACAGAAAAGTTGTCAAGACAGTGCAAAGAGTTCCAGATACTCACACTCAGTTTCCCTTATTATTAATAGTTCACATTAATATAGTGCATTTGTCACAGATTATAAACCTATATTAATACATTATTACTAATGTTTAAAGCCCATATTTTATTCAGATTTCTTTAGTTTTTACCCGAACATCCTTTTACTATTCCAGGATTCCATCCAGGATACACATGGTATTTAGGAAACTGTTTTTGGTTTTTTTTTCATTCTTAAATCTTTAGCACGATGTTCTGTACCTAAAGCTTTGAAGAAGCTCTTCAAACAATCATAGAATAAGTGAAAGACTAAATGAACAAATATGGCTTAAAAAGGTATACATACTTCTAAATCCCTGAGGAAAAAGATCAGGATATATAACAAAGGAATGAAGTGGACCTAATTTCACTAGTCCAAGAAAACTTTTCATTGAGAGATAAAGGAATTCTGAAATGTTACAAAGTGCAATTTCAGTCAACCAATATTAGATGGTTTTTCACCGGAACTCAATGACAGCATGATGTGTCACACTTTATATCATTAATCATTAAAAACCGATTTAATTTGTATATGGTTATCAATAATTCTATATAAAAACCTTATCTACTATACCCCTGGCTGGTGTGGCTCAGTGGATTGAGTGCAAACCTCTGAACCAAAGGGTCGCTGGTTCGATTCCCAGTCAGGGCACATGCCTGGGTTCTGGGCCAGGTCCCCAGTATGGGGCACGTGAGAGGCAACCACACATTGATGTTTCTCTCCCTCTCTTTCTGCCCCATCTATAAAAATAAATAAGTAAAGTATTTTTTAAAAATCTTATCTACTCTAAAAATAATATAGAATAATATAATAGTTAGATATTTATGAATTTAAGTATATTTATCAAGACCAAGGCTGTCATTTGGAAATTAGAATGCTACATCCTTAACCTGGATGATACAAGTAAAGGGGAAAAAAATGAAAAAGGCAATATGAAAGTGAGGCTCCTTTGTAGCATCACCCCAGACACTTACCCCAGGGTTTCTCCTGCTGGAGTGTGCATTAAGAATCACCATCAGGGCTTGTGAAAACACAGAGCCCCAGGATCATTGGATGCAGTAGGCCTGATTCAGCAGCTCCCAGGAGAGGCGGATGCTGCCAGTCCTGGCCACTTTACACAGTGCTGGTTTAACCCAGCTTCTATCTCCTCTCTAGTTTGAAGAGGAGCAGAAAAAAAATCATCAACAACATCATCTCCTCTGCCATTAAATTCTACGAAGCCTTCCCTTAGGTGAATAATATTGTACTGGCCCTACTTCTTAAAAAATAAAACAAGCCTGTATAATTTTATCATTTTGATCATACATGGAAGGCAACAACAACAAAAAGCTTTCTTTAGTTTTTCATTAAGAAGATACTAAAAACCCAGCCTTCAATTACAGTCTTTAGGAATTATCTGAATAAATCATTTTATTCTATCCATAAAGATCTTACCAAAACAATAACCCTTGCCCTCAAAGATCTTAAAATATATTTAAAAACATACATAGATATTAGAGAATATTGTAAGTCAACACAACACAATATCATACATCTCCATGGTACAGTTAAATTTTCTACAAGAAGCACATTAGATAGAAAGCCAGTGTTCAAGTGTTCATTAGCCCCAGAAGTTCAATGACTTAGCAAGAAAAATACAGCATAAAATAAGATACGCTGCAGATTCAAACCCAGAATGGTGAAATTGTATGCCCACACTCTTTCCACTAGATCATGCTAATAAAATTTGCAGAAGTGTTTTGGAGAAATTAGCCTCACTGGGAGGTCTGGTAAGGAGAGGCAAAGAATTGAAAGGATCTCACAAAGCACACAGTCCATAATAAACTTTTTGACTTGGGGTTAGGAAAAAAGCAATCAGTAGGCATAAATAGCTGCACTGCAGTGCGGTCAGCCTCTTTGACTTTAGTTCCACAATGTATCTTAAGCTTTGAATTTAAAGCCCTCCTCAGTTCCCATTATTTCCTGGGAGGGAATTGGTAGAAAGGAAAGAGACAGTGTCCCCAGATGACCTCTATTTTCTTCCTCTTTTATTCCTATTTTCTTTGCTGCTGTTCTTTTCTGGTTCTGAAATTGGTCCAAACACCTAAAATCACCAGAGTGACTTATCCTTCAGGATGCTGCTCCTGTGTTCTACGCTGTGAATAAAAACCCCTCTTCATTCTGGTTTCAATGAATTAAAGCTCAAAACTCAGAGAAAACAAACGAAAACTGCATAGAAATAGGTTTACATAAATAATGTTCGAATTTAACTCAAGTTTAGCCACAGGGTGGATGGCAGGCCGTGTTCTCTCCTATTCAGTACCCTGATTCCTTCCCTCTTCAGTTCCCCATAGTCCGTGGTGCCGGGGAGCATCGGCTTCACCTTAGAGAAATACACTGGACAAAGAAGACAAGTTCCAGGTAGCTCGGAAGTTATTTATTTTAGCATTTCATTTCCTAAGTCATGAATTTCAACACATTTTGAATGCCTAATGAGTGTAATTAAATTTTTCAAAAAATCTAACCGTCACATTTTCTATTCATTGAATTAGACAATAAACATGAAATATCAAGGGTAAACTGAGGACTGATAAATACATATTCAGTAAAAATATGTTTTCTTTCCACTTTTGGTTCAAGGTGAGGAAGAAATAAAAATATCTTTCTGGAAAAGCAGCAGCAGAGGAGAAGAAGAGAGGAAGAGGGGTAGTGACACCACAGGTGGGTAGTGAAAGGAAATAAAGGGCTTGTGGTCATCACCCAGGAATGCCAAGTGCACCCAAAAGTGGGTTGTCAGGGGTTGGTGGTGGGTGCTAAACAGGTGGAGCATACCGGTTTTTTAAAAGGGCAGCGAAAACATTCTGTATGATAGTATCAGGATGGGTAAATGTCATATGTCACACATTTGTTCAAACCTGTAGAATGTACCACACTAAGAATAAACCCTGAGATAAACTATGGACTTTGGGTGATTAAGATTTGTCAGTGTACGTTCGCCCATCGTAACACAGGTATTTCTTTGGTGGAGGCTGCTGATAATAGGGAGGCTATGCATGTGTGAGGACAGGGGTCCTGGGGAAATCTCTGTTCCTTCCTCTTAATTTTGCTGGAAACTTAAAACTTCTCAAAAAAAATAAAGTCTTTAAAAATGTGTGGGAGGGGGTGGGAGTAGATTTGAAAGCAACAACAGCAACAAAGGAACACTGATTACAGAGGAGAGAGCACATGGCTGTGTGTTGGGAGCACGTCTGGAGGCCCCAGCCACTTCACTGCAATGGCCACTGAGGGACGTGGAGGTGAACAGGCAGAGAAAGCCCTAGTCTTTCTCCTAATGTGTGTTTTACCAAAAGGGCCATAAATAGCTGCTCAGGATTCCTTAGTTTCCTTGGTATTCCTCACCCCACCCCCATCAGATTTTCCTTTAAAAACACTGCCCTAAATCATTTTGTTTTAGTCATGTACTCACTTAATAGCATTTATTGAACACCTACTAAGTGTCAGGAACTGGGCTCCACACCAGACACCTTACCTGTTTGTCCAGGGTCAGGTAGGATAGAAAGTGTTCTTTCACTTTCCAAGCAAACAATACCTGCTAGGCTGGTCACTGTTTGTAGGACACTGTTTAGTTTAACGTTTAACAGTGTAGTCTGGCCTTAGTAATGTTAGTTCTTTTGTCCTTCGCAAAGCTGGGGCTACAATTACCTTTGTTAGTAACTTGTTTACTTTGTGGCTTTGGTCTGCTGTCTCCAAGGTTCCATCAGGCAAAGTTCTGACTTTAAATTATCAACAAAATTCTACAGTAACTTACAAACATGAGAGATGCCAACATCTCGTGTTCTTTCTAGTCATTTATTCCAACAGGAGCTGGATTCATAAAAGAAAATTCTTTGCTTTCAAGTAAAAAACTGATCATTAAGGATCTTCACTTGTTTTAAGCTACAAATTAATAATTAACTCATGATTGCTTTTAGAATAAAAAAGGAAAGGAGGATAGGCTAATTCCCTCTGAATCGCTTCTGATTTATTGAAGAACTTATAAAAAGCTTCCTTAGGGTAAAATTTTTGCCACATTAACTTGTATTATCTCAGGTAATCCTTTGAGGGTACTGCAAGTTACATATTACCCCATTTTAAAGATGAGAAAGCTACACTCAGAAAAGGTAAGTAAATTGTTCAGGTCATGTGGCCAGAAGCAAGACTCACATTAGGCATGACTCACCCGATGTCTAGAATGCGGTAGTGTTTTGTACCTAACACTTGCGCCTGCACTGCTTCCCTGCGTGCACCGTGCGGAGGCTGAGAGCCAAATCATCAAGAGAGAGCAGTGATAACTGAAAGGTTCGTTACCGGGGATCGAAGTGGAAATACATTTCTAAAGCTCAGAAATCAGGCAGATCATGGATTTCTCTTTATTTTTTTTCTGTACCAGTACTGGAGGCAAGATTACCAAGAAAATGGGGCCATATGGCGGGAATATCTTGTATTAGTCATTACAACTAAGGCTGAAAACTTCCCAAGCCATCAGTTGCCTGGTCCCCCACCAGGGCCATGAGAATATGAAATCAGGTCATCAGTGCCACAAACATTTCCGTCCTTGAAGTCACCACTTTCTTTGACAGAAAATGCTCTGTCAATATCACAGACTATAACACTTGGCTCAAAGGGGGTATTAACACATCCTTTTCACTCACAGTCCAGAAAATCCTGCCTATAAAATATCCAGTCTTGTCATTACCCTAATTATCATGAACGTAAAAAATAATGCTTGCCTAAATTAAGTGTAAGAAATAACTAATGACTTTGATAATTTCTCTTATGCTTCAAATGTTACTTAAAACCACACTGTGAAAAAAACATTAAAATAATCATTATCCTTTGCATGATTTAGATAATATTCCAAAATGTCAGATGTTGTGCTAAAGACTACTAACAACATTTGGCTCTGTCTGTTGAAACCGAGAAAATAATTTAAATCTTCACTCTGCACATTTTTAGGAAATATTTAAGTGGTATGATTTCCGTTATGTTTTGTTTAATTTCTTTGAGATGAACTTACAAGGCCACTTCAACACTGCAGTGGCTCTGTGTGATGGGGCAGGCATGCATGCAAAGTGCCATTTCTGCGTTCCTGCAGACTGAATTCCTCTAGTAAGCCACAGACTAGTTTCACACACAAGAGGAAGGAATAAGTCTCTGCACGCGCTCCCACTAAGCACTCCCAATGGCGAGTCCATCAGATAACAATGAAATAAAACCGGCTCAGCTGATAGTTAACAACCATTTTCACCAGCAATGACCAATTCGATGTTTGATGCCTTATTTATGTGGTCATGGAACTGAGGCCACCGAGTGATCTCATCCCAGACAGAAAGAAGAGGCCGCCTGGGTGCAATGCTCTTGGACTAAATAACAAATCTAACATGGACAGCAAAATAATAGGACAACACAAATTTCTGAAAGAATATTTCATTGTAACAAAATGACCATTGCATATATTGATTAGTCAAGAAAGTATTGGTTCTTTATTGTGTATGGAACAGCGTCCTCACAAAATTTTTAAGAAATGATTTTATACAATTAAATTATTTTTCAGTCCCACACTGGCCTGGTTCATTTATTTACCAATTTCACTTACTGCTTTTCCTAACTCTGACCTCCCTTCACGCTATTTCTATACTAAAGGTAACTGCGTTCCCAAGTAATACCCATGTATTATTATTCCCATGTAATACCCAACAGTCAGATGTGAACTAAAAGACTCAGAGCCATTCAGGGGCTTTTGTACATCCAGATACACTTCTGTGACTCACAGGCACTATTTGTCTATAATAACCATAAAAATACAAAGAAGAGCACTATCCAAAATCCTCGCAGACTCCTTCTCCAGGTACATTCTGTGTAAACCAAACTCAGCAAAACACGGTAATTCCTTTCAATTCACCCAGTGGCTTAAAAGAAAAATCATATATATATATATATATATATACACACACACAGTTTCCCTTACTTAATTCTCAGTGATTCCCCCTACATCTGGGTATGACGGTTTATATTTACTCCTGGGTCCTATTTTAACTACTTTCTTTATAAGTGATGCCTCACGACCAGTTTTCATTTAGTAACCACACAGGGATGTGTGACGAATGTCACAATTGATGATACCTAGTTACTGCTGAAGAAACAAAGCTATGAGCCGGGTCAGGAAAAACTGGCTTGATCACTGCCTTTTTTGTACCTGCCCTAGATATCAAATAAACGCTACAGCCTCCAGGATGATCATTCAAAAATGCTCTTCTAAAATTCTGTCTCTTTTTTTCCCATGTATATAAATGGAAAAAAATTTTAAATGTGACATGTAAAGCAAATATGTGTAATAAATGAATATATGCACACTTTTATAACAAAGAAACATTGACTGACTTTTGGGAGACACACAGGTGGCATAATCATCTTCTAAATTATTATAACAAGAGGTAAAAGGTGTGGAAAATGGGATTGGAGTGCATGAAATCTATCAAGATAAACCATGATTTTATGCTAATTAGGACCGACTTCTTCTGTCTTCTATAGCACTTACTGATATCCAAATTCATACCATTTCCAACGGTTTTTCTCTTTAGGACACATTTCCTTTCAACCTCAGTTTATAGCAATCTTTAGGAAATATTAAAAATGTAATTTTTAGGTTAGAAAATGCTTTCCCAGATATTGTTGCTCCATTTGATTCTCTCAAAAACCCAGTAAGATAGAGAAAGCACCATTACAATCCCTTTTTTTAACTTAAGGAAACTGAAGCACAATTACCAACAGTTTAGCAGGGGTGTCAAACTCATTTTCACCTGGAGCCACATCAGCCTCGTGGTTGCCTTCCAAGGGCCAAATGCAATTTTAGGACTGTATAAATGTAACTACTGCTTAACTAGGGGAGAGGAGCTCAGCGCTGACGCCGGGTAGAAACGAGGTACCTGGCTGGATGAAGCAAGGTGGAGGGCCAGATTCGGCCCTCAGGCCCTGTGTTCACCACCTGTGGCTTAAGGGGAAGGACTTCAGCTGTAGACACCTCTGACTACAAATTCTGAGCTCTCTGAACCATGACAAATCTGTATAAAATGCTTATAATATCCATGTAGATGAACACTCTCTACCCCACTTTCTATATGTCTGGATATATATTTGATACCCAAATCTACATTTATAATGGCAATATATTTTAGGAATGATCTTCTGCCATATCCATGCCTTTATTATACAGCTACCTTTTCGCCAAACATCCTCTGCTTAAGCAGCCATTGTCCCTTGGCCTCTGTGATTGTGTTGTTCCTTATTGGGACTTTGAACACCTACCCCATCTGCCAAGCTCCCTTGATTGAGTTTCTGGGGCTTTCCATGTGCATTGGGATTTCTTCTATGACACAGGGCTTTGCTCCTTTGTTGTTTTCTTCTTTGAGCTCCATTATCAAAAAGGTTATTTGTGCCTTCCCTGTAACCTCATTAATGCAGGATGATGAGAGATAAGGTGAGAACAGACATCAACAGAGGCAAGGGGCTGAATCCACCAGGACTCTTTCCCTTTATTCCCTCTTCCCTTGGCTTTTGTCATGAGGACCATAGCTATTTTTCAAGGAAATTCTTGGGCTAGAATATTATAAATTTTAATTAATCACACCAACATTACCCCCTTTAGGATATTGGCTATAAAGTTAGCCATATTCCTAAATATTCATAAACTTTTAAATACTTGCCTGATATAGTTCATCTCAACTCACATCTTTACTGAAAATTCTTACAGAGTAGGACAAAAATCTTGCCACTTTAATCTCTGTTAGGTCCTTATTTGTTAACCCTACTTATCTTGCCCCTATAAAATACATGAAAAGATATGCATTGCCCCAACAAAAGGGTAAATATCTCATTTTGTAATCAATTAATTGTGTGTTGCGTTAGCATATTTGCTTAAGATGGGAGTGGAGTGAAAATGCAGCAGGAAGAGGGAGGCCTTCAGCTCTGTCCCACTGTGGAAAGTAAGGCAGAGGAGGCTCCATATCTGACATCAACTTTCTGCTTTGTCTCCCTCCTTCTCTGCCTTTTCTCCCTTTTAGTCCTTATGGTCTCTTCTCAAGCTGTGTTTGAGAACATGCCACTTTCAAAGATAGAGACGGATGGAGAAGAGAGGAAAAGAGAACTGTTGGATTGTTTTTCCCTCTGGAAAAATGTTCATATAATTTAACTCAAGCTTTGTATATGACTCTTTGGGAAGAGACCTAGGCTGTGGTCTCAAGAGTCATCTCGATCATGGAGAATGTAAGAAAAATGCTGTTCGTCTCCCGTATGGCATGGAGCACAGCTATGACATGAATCCGTATGGCATGGAGCACAGCTATGACATGAATCCTTAGATTAATGCAGTAGGCCACCTCCAGGGAGGTGGGGTCAGGCAGCAGTGCAGAGGTGCTACACTGCTTAATCTAGTACCTCTTGTTTTGAAGGATCAAGCACTTGTTTATAATTGTAATGACCTAAGTCACCAACTGCTAAGATTTTACCATTTCTGATACCATCTAAGATAGCAAAAGATTATACTCAGAAATATCCTAACCATGAGTTTTTAGATACCTCTAAATGTACATTGAATTCCAAAAGGTAGAGTGGAAAATGTGCTCTTCATCTTTCATTGATGGGACTGCATATTCCTGCTCTGACAGTCCATTGCTTTCCCTTCCAGGGGGCATTTGCTATGTTGGGTTGCATTTAAAGTGTGATCTCTTAGCTCACTTTGCTAACTAAACTGCACAAGTGAGAACATTCTATTTTCAGGTAACTCTATACTGTCTTTGCATAAAAAGCACAATATTGCACATTCTCAGTGCCATTAAAGCCAAAGGGAAACTTTGTGGGAGTTTTCAGTCTAGTGCACACACAGATACTCGCAGGTCTACTTCCACACCATTTAACACAATTCATAAAACCAGTTACAGTTATCCCTTTAATTAAGAGAGATTTAGTGAAGGTGAGCCCGGTAACTATAGTATGCATAGCATTTAGTTGCATTAGAGAGTTTTGGTATTCTCCAACCAAATTATAAGCCCTCTAATGAAATGTTAAAATGAGATTATCTTTGAAAACATATTGATATTGATCTATCAGAAAACGAGAACCCTAATAGTGAGGTATAAAAGGTAAATTCTGGGCAAAACGGAATGGTATCTTGCCAAAACTGACTTGCCAAGTATCCACTTGTGCACATAAGAAAAACAACTCATTTATTATGGTTTTTT
>VMDR010036890.1:0-10378 GCA_007922815.1 Macrotus californicus | reverse complement strand
ATTAGTGACTATTGGTGCTTGTTGGATACTTGGAGAATTTGAAAACAGTTGGCTCTGTGAAGAAATTCCTTCTGCTTGCAAACCATGCTTGCTGTGTTTGATCATTTTTTTTAGAACATTGTTGGTGCAAAGAAAAATTTCATAAGATTTAGTAAGTTTTTACTGTTGAGCTCTTTCTATCATTCCCATATAAATCCATTGATCTAAGCCTTGATTATTGTCACAAAAACACTAGTTATGGGCTAGTAATAGAAAGTATGTGGGGTCAAGTGAGTGAGAAAACTGTCACTTATGAGTGGAACCTGTAGGAAGCCAGTGTGATTATGTGAAGTTCCAGTAGCGCAGGTTGAGGACTGAGCTTTGGAACCACAGAGAGCTGGCTCCAGACCCTACCTCAGGCTGTAATCTCGGGCAATAGTTTTTAGCTCCCTAGGCCTCAACTTACCTATCCGTGAAATAAATATGACACTAATAGCATATTCATCATAGGGCCATTGTCAGATTAAATGGCATAATGCCTACAAAAATGCCTAGAAATATCTCTCAGGGTGGCTTCATTAATTTCCATCACCTAATTTCCATCTTGGGGGTGACAGCCAAAAGCTCTGCTCTCTTCTCTTACTGTCAGACCCATGGGCCTCACCCCGACTTACCATTGCCATGTGGGTGTCACAAAAACAGCTCAGATTAGCATGTCCCACAGGAAACCTTACATGTTGCTCCTCATAATCCTGTTTGCATGACCTACCCTATCTTTCCTATCTCAGTCAATGGTACTGCAGTTCACCAATATATGTAGGCCAGAAACTTGAAATTCATCTTTGGTTCTTCATTTTCTCTCATCTTCCTCATCTAACTAATCAGTAAAACTTTATAGTTCAGTCAAGTGGTTCGCACTTCAGCTTGCTCTACAAGCCCCGTTTGCTGCTTTGTAAGCTTGCTAGCCCACATCTTCCCTGTTCTCTGCTACGCAAGCTGCACTGTGAAGGCATATCAATAGGGCTCCTGTGCCCTCTGGCTTCTGGTTGCTTTTTATGAAAAGGGACACTTGACAAGGCTTAGGGGAAGGGAACAGAGGTCATGTAGTAGACCCTCCTCCTAGGGAGGTGAAGTCTGCCTCTATCTCTCCACCCTGATCGCGGCTCTCAAGGTTGAAGACTCTTCATGACCGACTGTCTCTGTTTCCAGGGTCTGGTGACTACTCTGTCTCCTATCCCTTCAAGACTAGGGGTGGAAACAGCCTACCTCTAAATGCACAGCTTTGTCATAATCCTTTCGTAAATAAATCTTCCTCCTGGAATCATCTACTTTTGAGATTTCCTGTCTCTACTGGAGTCCTCATTGATTCAGTTACTGAACTTGGGCTTTCTCTGTGATTAACTGTAACAAAGCACCCATTTTACTCTAACTGGTAACATCACACCCACTGTGTTGGCGTGTGGGGTCATGTGGAGCATGGTCTCTTCTCAGAGAAACCTGCCGTAACCTCTCTGTTCCTGAATGCCTCCTTGGCTTCTGTGACTCCTGCAGGGTTTCTGTCTTGGAGATGAAGGGCTGGGGTGGAGAGAAAGAGCCACAGTATGTATACAAGTGACTGTTTCCTTCTCTTACTTTTCCCTTCTCATTTTCAAGCCACTGGAAACAAAAGTAGGAAGAGTCTCCACTTCTTTCTTTCTGGTTGTGACATCTTTCTAATGTCCTCCACACTCAGAAGATATTTCCTTTCTCTAATTATCTGGAGCTATAATAGCTGGATTTTGCTGAGAAACATGATTTATAAGAGAAAAGAATAAAAAAATGCATTTAATATTTTCAAAATGTCATCACCCGTTATTTATAAATCAGATGATATCACTCATTTTCTTAAACCCTTTACAGACTTCCCAACTGTGTGTAACATATACACTTGTTAACATTACCTACAGATCCAGTGGGATCAGGCTCTTGCTTGTATTTCTAACCCTACTTCCCAATGTTCTCACCTGATAGCAGTATTTAAGTCACACTGATCTTCTTTCAGGTGTTTTTTTCTTAATATGCAAAACTACCCTAATTCAGGACCTTTGCACATGCTGTTCTCAGCCTGGAGCAATCAATTACTACCGCCCTCTGCACGGCTAAGCTGTTGTTTTCCTCAGCTCTCATTTTAAAATTCACTGTCTTCTCTCACCACCTTCCCCACAAAACTGTCCCTAAAGTTGTTCTCTACCATGTTTCCTGGACTGTTTCCTCCATTGTGATTACTGTACTTGCCGTCGTCTCATTTATGTCTCAAGTTTATTTGTTTTATTTATCACCAGGTAAGTGATACAATTACAAGTTTATTTATTTGTCCAGTAGAAGGAAGGCTTTTAATGTCAGGTATGGTCACCTTTTTTTGCATACCACTGTATTCTTGGCTTCTAGCACAGTGTCTGGCATAAAGCAATTAATACTTGTAGAATGAGAATGAATGAAGTATAATACCTAGTATGGAACAGGTGTTCAGTAAATCTGGATTTGCGTTGCTGCTATGAAATTGAAACCAGAAAAGCCAGTATTGGTGCTGCTTGTCACCTACCAGACCCCATAAGGAGAGACAGGGATTGAATCTTTGTGGGCACTTTATTGGATGGCCTGCGATCTGAGAAGACAGTAGGTTTGTACTCTAATAGACTGTCTTAAATTCCATTTTCAACTGACCCTTCTTATAAGGAGAAGAAAAGTGTAGGTAAGGGGATTGGAATTCAGGGAAAAAGTTAATCAGATAATAAACTGCAGCATTCGTTCATCTGTGCCCTGGGCAGTGGTCTTTCTTTAGCTGTGCCTCAGGCCGTGGTCTTTATCTGTGTCCTGGGGGTGGGCATCTTACCCTGGAGTACAATGGCTCAGATACCATCTTGATTATTTTAGACCTCCTGAGGTCTTATTGCCTCCTGGAGTCAGGGTGGGTCATACCTTCAGTTCCTGAAACACTAGCTTTTTACATGCATTGATTACTAAGCTTATTAGCTATTACCTAAAACTAAATTTTTTCCAACATTTGAGCCCCCCATCAAAATCTTACTCTAATTAAATTGTGATAAACTTGAAAATATCTATGGAATTGAATCAGACTTTTATTTGATTTCGTACCTATTTTAGAGGCCCTTTCAGTGGAGTCCTCTTAAGAAATTTAGCCAAGTCAAGCACAATATATAATATAATATAACATCTATTGCTGGCTTGACCTTGGCAAGTTTTCTCCTCTATGTCAATAAGTCTTGGATTTTTTATATTTTTTCATGTGGAGGTTTTCTAATTGAAATATTCCATCTCTCACTCTGGGATAAGCAAGCTGCCCTATGTGAGCAGCATATGGAAATGTCACAGGTGGGCACAGGTAACCAGGTTCTTGGTAATCACGGACGAAGAATTGAACCGAACACACAGAGTTTATAGCAGAGAGAGAACAGATTTATTAAGCGATAGTGCACTCCACAGAACATGGGAGCAGGCCAACTCCAAGCAGAGACTGACCTCAGGGGCTGGAGGGATTCCACTCTTATAGGGAGGCTATGTTCCCGCTAGTTTTGACAGGGTTTTATTGCACATGTACAAGTAGTTATATTACTTTAAAGCTACTGTGCATGTGGTCTCCCATGACTTTCCTTGATTGGCCAGGGAAGGGGTTTGCACAATGGTAATTTATTATAATGCTATTATAATGAAGCAGGGATCACGTAGCATCTTCTGTGCAGGTGCATTCATGAGTCACCATGATTCAGCGCTTTTCCAGAAAATGGGAACGATCGGTCTTAGAACAGGGTCTCTGTCCTGTATCCTGTCCTCTATCTTAGTCCTGGGCACCTCCAGAGTTTCCTCCTTCCTATGTCCTGTCTCAGAAAGGTCCACGTGGTGAGAAACCGTAGCTTCTGGCCAGCAGTTAGCAGGAAGCTGAGGCCTGCTGACACATATGTGGCTGGGCTTGGAAACAGGTCCTTCAGCCTCAGTTGATCATTGAGATGACCGCGGTCCCACCTGACAGCTTGGCTGTAGCCTAATGGGAGACCCTGAGCGAGGTAAACCCAGCTAACTGGCCTCTGGGCTTTTGATCCTCCAAAATTGTATGAGATAGCAAATGTTTGCTGTTTTAAGCTGGTTAAGTTTTTGGATAATTTGTTATGGAGCAGCAGATAACTAATACAGATTTTGGGACCTGGAAATAGAGTGTTGCCATAATAAAACATAAATGTGAGAATGGCATTGGCACTGTGCTGTGGACTTTGAGGAGAGCGTTGGTCAAGGCTGAAGGACCTTGAAGATGTTACTAGAATCTTCATGATCTTTGAGAAGGATGTGAAGTGAAGGCTTATAGGAAAGTGTGGAAAATCTTACTGAAACTGGAGGAAGGGAAATCTTTGCTAGGGAGTGTCAGAGAGCTTAGCAACACTATTGCCTGTAGTTCTGTGGAAAGTAGAAAATGCACCGAACGAATTGTGTGATCCAGCTAAGCAGATTTCTAACCAGAGGACTGTGGGTGCTTCCTGGTGTCTTCTTCCTGCATGTTGTAAAATGTGCAGGGAGAGAGAGAAATGAAAGGAAGGACTATTAAACAAAGTGAGTCATGACTTGATGGTGCTGAAAATTCTCGACCTCCCAGGATGGTAGACTGTGCTAAAATGAAGAAGTGGCTTCTGAACAAAGATCAAATGCCAGGGAAATATGGTTCAAGGTTGAAACCAAGAATGTGACAGGCAAAACTTTTGTTAAGCCTTCAGCAGTGTCAAAGGTAATGCCTCAAAATAGTATCCACTCCAACAAAAGGCATACTGAAGAGATTAAGACTTTGCCTCATAGATCCTCTGAATCACCACAGGTTTTCTAGGGTGCTGGAGGTCATTATCCCTCATCTTGTCATTGATACAGAAGGTCATATCTGGAAGATATTTGTGGGTTTGGTTTTTGTCTAATGAAGTGGACTGAAATAAGATTCAAAGAAGATGTACAAAGTTTTAAATGGAATAATAAAAGCAGAAACATCACTTGCTTGGACCAAAAGGGCTAGAATGAAAGAACAAAATGACAAGAGGTCTTTGGGCCCCCAAATTCTGCTGGCAGGAAGCAACTGCTTAGCTGAAAATATTTGCTACTTTTCATTAAAAAGAAAGGAAGATTCAGGATGTGGAGCCAAGAGTCCACAGGACAGAGTGGAGAGCCTTGGAGGGTTATTCTCAGACCTTGAGACTTAATCAAGGAGCTGCCAACATTTGCTTGTCTGGATTTCATAATTGCTATGGACCCATGATCCCGGCCTCCTGTTATTCAAAACTCTGTGTAGTTTCCATCCTCCACTGTACCACAGTTGATCCGTGTGACCAATATTGTGCAGCAGAAATGATGGTTTGTTATTTCTAAGATTAAGTTATAAAGAAGTGCAGCTTCCAACCTTAGTTCTCTCTCTCTTTCTTGTTGTCTCATTCTCTTATCATTCACCTTCACTAAACACACTGGTACTTGCTTATATGATACATTTTCAGAACATCTGGAGGAATATTATTAATAATTATTAATAAGTTTACTATATATTATAGTTTGCATGGGATAGTCCTGCGTTATGCCTGTTGTCCTAGAATAATTAAATATCTCCCTTCACTCCCAATATATCCTGGATTGGATGATAAATTGTATATGATCACAATTATTATTAACATCTTTAGGATCCAACACATCCAGCCATGTGTTCATTTACATTTTATTAAACTGCACTGTTGTGTGTGATGAATAAATGTGTGTGTGGGGGGTGCGGTGGGATAGAGAGAGAAAAATAGGCAAAAAACAGCTGCATTGGCATCCACTAAATATTTCTCTTTCTTTTTAAATGCTGTTTACTATTTTTTCTACCTTAATGGCTAAAAAGTAATGCAGTGGAGTGAAAAAAGTCAGATTCAATAATCATGTGGCTGCTAAAGATAATTCCAATGTTCTCATTTTTTCCTAGTCTTAACCTTTAAAAGTCAGCGTATCCTGGTTTTAGAGAAGCCAACTTTTACAAAGACATTTCAAGTGTGTTTTAAATCAACTTTATTTTATTTCTGTTTTTTCTTTTTCCATGCAGGGTTTTAAATTTGAAGGGGAAGAACTCAATCAGTACATCCCTATGTCGTGTTTGAAGATAGACAAAACATTTGAGAAGTAGGTTCTTTAATGGTAGATTTAATGTATTTTATTTTATTTTGTATGTTTGTCACGGATTAAATATGAGTCAGTTATAGGCTATAGTCACTCCCTAGTTTGACTCACCTCAAGGGTCGGGTTTGTGGGAACCATGACCTCATTTCCTCCTGGGATTTATTTCTCTCCCTTCATCCATATACAAGGACTGTCCAAAATGTATCCAGCCATGTACTATGAAAAATAGAGCCATTTATTGAAGAAGAAACAAGACAGAAGAAACATTGTACATAGGACAATGATGCTTCAGTTGCCTTCAAAGTGGGAGCCTTGTGACCTCACAGTTCTCCCAACCACCATCAGCTGCCCCATCATGTTTTCCTGAATTTCATCAACAGTCTAAAATCTCTTTCCTTTCAAAGGTGATTTTATTTAAGTTTTTGGAAAAGTTACAGAGCACCAAATCTGGTCTGTAGTGGGGCTGAGTCACCTGGGTGATTTGATGTTTCACCAAAAACTCTGCATGAGACATGATGCATGAACAGGTTGTCATGATGAAGCTGCCAATCACCAGGTGCCCATAACTGCAGACTCCTGAATTATGCAAATAGTTTCCATGAAGAAATGTTCAAGCTTAATGCAAAATTTGATGCAGATTTATTGCTCTACTCACTCAGTCATTTTGAATGCGACAGCCACACAGTACCCATGCTTACTAAATGGTGTCTGCCATCCCCATGGACTAGTACCCTGAAGTCATCATTGTTCATACATGTGCATTCCAGTCCACTCTCCTTCGCTGCCAGGTTATATTGATGTTACGTAGACTGTTCCTGTTATAATAACAATGGTTAGGCTTTTTCTGGACAGACCTCATATGAGAGTTTGGGCGTGGGACATTATAGTAATGGGAGTATAGCTGGGAGTCATGTGTTATTTATCTCTGAAAAAAATACCTAAATTCTTGGTCTACTGTAGGACCTTCCAAGATCTGGCTGTGGCAGTTGCTATTCCTCCATCCCAATAAGGCAGAGGCAGTAGTATTGGTATAGGTGCAGAAGGGTTCTTAAGTTAGATGGTCTAACTTTGAATCTCGGGCTTTATTTACTCTTTATGACAATGTGAGCTCCAATAAGATGTTGGACATGCCTTACACTCAGTTTCCCTTCAAGAATAATACCTTGTTAAATTATTTTAAGCATTAGATGAAATAATAAATATAATGTATTTAAAAGTTTGCCTGAGCATGCCAAGCACTCAATAAATACTGGTTAATATTGTCCCTCAGGGTTTCTCAACAGGGATCAATTTTTTCCTGGGGGATATTTAGCAATGTCTGTAGACATTTTGAATGTCCTCACTGGGAGAGACAGAAGGGAAGATCTGTTAATGGCATCTGGTGGGCAGAGGCCAGAGATCTTACTAAACATTCTACATAGAAGAGGCCAGCCCCTACAACCAAAAATTAAGTGGTTCTAAATGTCAGTAGTGTAGAGGTTGAGAAACCCTGTTGTACATCAGTGCTCACTATTCATTGTCATTGTACTTGTAATCCTACCAGCAGGGAAAGTGAAGGATTAGCTGGAGTGGAACCTGGCTCTCCGTGAAGATTATTCAGTGCCTGAGAGATTGGGCCATTTGGACAGGATTATATATTGCTGAGGTGTCATTCTAACATTCAAGCTTGAGATTATTGAGATGTAGAATAGCATGCCTCCCATACCCAATATTTTTAATGCTAGGACTTTATGCCAGGAAAATGGCCGGGGAGGTCCACAGGGTATTATAGGAAGAGAGCTAATTATTGGCTAACTCACAACAGTGAAAACTGGAAGTAACCTAAATATCCAACTATAAGGGATTATTTAAATATAGTTTAACCTTAAATTAAATACTAGGTCATCGCTAAAAGTTATGCTGTAGTAAATAAATTAATTTCATTGAAAATGCCCAGAGTGTACAAAGTGAAAAATACAGGTTCCAAAATAATATTTATAGCATCAGCCTCATTTTGTAAGGGACAAAAAAGTGCATCTAGGTACCCAGCTATGAGGAATAAGTATAAAAGCGCTGTGTGGAAGGAGAGAAAGAATGCTAATAATATGCCATAGGATGAAATTCCAAAGTGAGCTGAGGTCTGGCCTGGCTGCTGGTTTAGAGTCCGACTCCCCCACGGGGACACCGATGGCCCGGTTTGTCCCTAGTACTGGGTGTCATGTTAAACCTTTTGATGTGCATTCTGTTCCTTTAGACTAATGAAGGTATTTTCAGAAAATCTTTAATTACAAAAAACTGGAATTGCAACGAAAGATCTTGCTTGCCTCCCCCTGCCCCTTAGGATGAATTTAGCATTTAGTTATTGAGTGTTTAGGATATTTCATGAGTGCCTCACAATTCTTGCCAAGGGAACAAAGAAAGAAACTGAGGAAACCATCTCACTGTGGTTAACATAACATGTTTATGTTTACTAATGAAATCTGTTTACCTTCATAACTGTATAATAGGGCCATTAAAGACAATAGATACAGTAGTTTAAAAGTAATAAAATTTACAACAAAGTGTATTTAATTTGAAATTGAATTGCTAGCAAATGGGTGTCCTAATGAACCCTTGTGTCAATGTAGCTCTAACCGAATTAAGGGAAATCATTTCTATTACAGGGAACTAAATCAGCTGTGAGATCCAAAAAGGCCATTCCTCTGGCGGGGGGGGGGGTGGTCGGGAGGGGGGGGGTGCAGTCATTGTCACAGATGGTCCTGCTCACGGAATTAAGCCGAAGTCAGGAGAAGTGAAATAAAAGATCCTTCTTAATTCAACAGAATTTGGGAAAGCAGACAGATGCTTTTCGGTCTTGTTAGGCTAAAAAACAAACAAAAAAAATAAAATAAACAAACCTCAAATAAAGCAAAAACAAAAAAAGCCTAAGAGCACAGTAAAGGTAGAACTAGATCTTGATCTCTGGCCACTGCATTGACAGAGGAAAAGTTTTCATTATATCAGCTGTTCATCCACTTAAATGATGTTTATTCCTTAGATTTCCCCTATAGTTTGTAAGATTGAAGGGGTGCAGTAGAAAATGAAGTGGCAGCAAGTCTTAATAAATATTTGATCTTCCAGTAATTTCTGAAAACAAGCCATATTTTAACTGTTGTGAAATCAGTAGCTAATATAGTGAGTCCTATATTTTATAGGGTCACATTTCAAAAGCTACTCACCTCCCAATTTTAATCAACTGTAGCATCTGTACCATATTTATCTAATTCCCAGAGAATCTGACAAAGTGTTTAAGGAAAATATCAAATCATATTGTCGTTCCAAAGGGAAACCTCTTCATTATACTCCAATGTTAGTTTCTCTTTCTTTTATCTCCCTTCTTCTTATAACTGCTGTAGAGGTTCAGGTCAACTATCAACTGCAGACAGAAATGTTTGTCAAGAAGACGGCGCAGCCAAGCTTGGTGCTGTCATAGAAGGAACTCATGAATCAAAGGGAGCAGCCGGACCTTGCTGGCAGGTGGGACTCGTGAATTTCTTTTTCTCTGATGTAAAATGTTAAATGATGAGGTCAGTTGTATTGACTCACTTTCCTGTTGTGCTTTTCTTCCTGTAGGGCCTTTTAGAGAAACGGAGTTTGAGCAGGTCTTAAATATTTTTTGAGGAGAATTCTATGCTCAAATGGAATGGCTAAAAGTCTCAATTGCAAAGCCACTGGAATTTCTGAAAGCTGTCCATTGTACCAGGCTGGGTTCTCACTAGACAATAGGCCTGTCTGCCACCATGCAAATGAGACAAGGCTTGAGATTTGATGAATCTTCTATCTCCTTTTCCTACTTGTCTGACACTCGCTTTGAGGAAGGTTGTAAATGCAAGAAAGATTGTAGTATAATTTCTCAGACTGGCATTTGTGCCCCCTAGTCACTATTCGATTATCTTCCAAATTGCTGTGTTTCAGAGAGATAAAGATTTTTTATGGCTTGCTGACTTGAAACAACCACAAGAGCCAGCAAAGAGATGGCTAAGCGGCCATGCATAATAATTCCATCGGTAAATGACAAAATCTTTGTTTGTGTGACATTTCTAAAATTACTACAGAAGATGAATCTAAAATACAAAATGTCACATTTGGCATGCAAAACTATCACAATATATTTCAGTATAAAATTCATAGAGGCGTTTAATTTAAAATGTGTTTAATAACTCAGTCTGCCTGCATCAGTAATCCTGCCTTGAGGTTTAAAGAGATTGTC
>VMDR010036889.1:0-10466 GCA_007922815.1 Macrotus californicus | reverse complement strand
TAAAAGACAATTCACTGTACACATTTTATTTACAGTTTTGTACACTGTCTTAATGTGAATGGGATTGCTTTTCTATTTAAGCCATTTTTTAACCAAAGCAAAATAACCTAAGTAATACAAAGTGTTAAAATACAGCAAAGAGATACAAAAACAGGTGTACTAATTCTAATTAGGAATGTAATTACGATGTTACATTTTTATAATCCACAATTATGTTTAGGAAATCACACAAACATAGATCACTGATTTGAATGAAATGCATAAATTTGTAGCAAAGCTTTGTAATTATAAAAAAACAAAAAATTACCAAAGAATGCCCAAAATTAATGTTTATTCCACCTTTGTGTCATATTCCTGGATCCTTTACCAATGTTACATGAGGAAAAAACAAAGCAAACAAATGAAAAAGTGAAATCAGAATCACTAATGTTATCAAGCAGGGAACCAAATAAATTAAAATCTAGCAGCCATCAGCAAGAGTACAGCAAAGACAATGCTGTAAAAAAAAAAAGAAAGAGAAAATTGCTAGAAAACTGTATGCATCATACTCTTTCAAACCAGCAAAATATGCTCCTGCATACAACGGAACATAAACAGAATTCTTTTCCTGTAAGATATAGAAATGTTAAGTTCTTTTGCAACTTTGTGGATGGGTAAAATGTTTGTAATGATAATTTTCCTAAGCTATTACACAGTAGGCCAGAAACACATTTTTGGATTCTGGGGGCGATGTGTACTGTAATTCTTTGATTGGGTAAGTGAATACTCTAGCCAAAATTTAAAAAAAAAATTGAACACAGAAGTACAAGACAAAGGCGAATGAGACTTCTCATATCTTTGCAATGTTTAGATGGAAATCAAATTTAAATGCAGTCCACTCTGCTTTTGAAGAGGCTTTGGTTCAACTCCCAAATCTCGATTGCTTGACGCAGTCTCCTATGAGAATACTCAGAAGGTGTCTTCTTAAACAACAAACCTATTTTTAGTGGTGGAGCCGCTCTTAGTAGCTGTGTCTGCATGGGACTGATAACCAATCGTCATCTTTGGAGGAAGTCCTAACCTTTCCTTGTATACCCTCCTAGAAAAGGAAAAAGAAGAAAAATGGCCATTAAAACTTTTATCCATGCACACAGCAAATTCAGTATTATTATTCTTTGTACTAAAAAAAAAAAATAACTAGGCTACAGGGTGAAAAAGGAAACCACATATCCCTTTAAGCAAAATTTACTCTTCATTTTCACAACAATCTGGTTAATCACTTAACGAGTATTTGAGTCTACTATGTATCAGGTACTGTGATAATTATTAATAAATCAGTAAAGCAGGGACCGTCCCTGGGCTTGGTGCTTATATTTGATTATTTACAAACAAACAATCACAAATACACGTGGTGGAGCTGTAACATTATAGTTAAAATAAAAAATAAAATCCATTACATAAACATGTCTATTTAAATTCTCTGATCTAAATAAAACACTACGATTAGGCCGGTGTGCCCCAGTTGGTTGGAATGTTGTTCTGTAAACTGAAAGGTTGCGGGTTCGACTCCTGGTCAGGGCACATACCTAAGGTTGCGGGTTCAGTCCCTGGTTGGGATGCGTACAAGAGGCAACAAATGAATGTTTCTCACATCGATGTCTTTCCCCCTCTCTCTTCCCCAGCCCTCTCTCTAAAATCAATGGATATGTCCTCAAGAGAGAATTAAAAAAAAAAAATTAAAATTCTACAATTAGCCTTGGCCGGGTGGCTCAATTGAGGCATGGCCCTGTGCACCAAAAGGTTACAGGTCTGATCCCCAGTCAGGGCCACCCAGGGGAGGAAACCAATTAATGTTTCTCTCACATCAATGCTCCCCCCCCCCACTCCCTTCCTCTCTCTCTAAAATCAGTGAACATATTCTTGGGTGAGGATTAAAAATAATAAAATTTTAAAAATAAAATGCCACAATATAGTTTACATATCAACCCTAGTAAATATTGCATATTATTGCACAATTACCATATTTATTACAAGATTGCACACACAAAAATGAAACACTTTGAAGGCAATTTATGGTATTTTCTGTGTAATTTAGGATATACATGATTTCTGCCTTAAATACTAACTCTACAACTTAACTTTCAAATAAGATGCGATACTATTTTAAGAACAAAATGTGTTAAGTGCCAAAGAGGCTAAGTACTGGGGCTGTGATACTGTACAGTAAAGAGCTAATACCCTCTGTGAAATTACAGAGGTCTTCCTTCTAAAAGCAATGAGGTCGACAGTACAATGCCAAGAGCATGAAGCACGTCTGAAGGCTGAGGAACAAGACTAAGACTGTGTGCAGACAACTGATAAGGGGAGTGAGTATGAGAGGTGAGGCTGACAAGAAAACTAGATTCTTATTCTAAGAAAAAAACAGCAAAACTTCAAAAATAAGCATCAGAATTAAATAAAAATAAAGGGATATACATTTTCATGGAGCTAAACTCTCCAATATAACACGAAAAGACAGTTTTATTTGTACTCTACCCTCCAGATTTCAATGTCTTCCCTTGATGCAGGCATCTAAAAACAACTTTATAACTAAAACTGCAACCATTATCACCAGATTTACATGTATGACACAATGCAGTCCCTCAATCACACTAAATCATTAAAAATGCCAGGAAGCAAGTACACTGAGCCATACAACTTGGATGGGTTTAAAAATAAAAATCTGTCCTTGGAAGCCAAATGTTTTTATTATAAAGTTTTCAAAGCTTTTAATATTGAAACTAACACAGAATTTTCTAAGGAAAGAAATTAGTACTTAATATCTTTAACTTGTTTTCAAAGAAATATAAAACTCCCACAATTATGTTCCTGATGCTCACAGAAAGACTGGAAATATGAGACAAATCAACAATCAACTCCCTTCTCTTACAGAAACCTGTAGAATAAAACCTGGAACATCCATATCTTTTAATTCAGAAGGGATTCGCAGGAGAATTCATGTTTGAAAAATCACACACAAAGGGCAAAATACATTTTATTACCTATGACTAGTACTTAATTTTAACACAAAATTTAAAATCAAATCTTACTAATTCTGGGAACATATCTGAAGAAACCCAAAACACTAATTTGAAAGAACATAAGCACCTCTACGTTCACTGCAGTGTTATTTACAATAGCCAAGATATGGAAGCTGCTCAAGTGTCTATCAGTAGATGAGTGGATGAAACAACTATGGGTCATTTACACAATGGAATTCTATTTGGCCATAAAAAATAAAAAAAATTCATCCTTTGCGACAGCATGGATGGACCTGGAGAACAATCATGGTAAGTAAAATAAACAGAATCATGGAGAGCATCCGACAGATGTGGTGAGTGGTGGAGATTAGGGGGCAGAGGGATCAAGTAAAACAATAAAGGACTCATGGACATGAAAAACAGTGTGGTGAATGCAGGGGGTGGGGAAAGGGGTGTAAGAGGGCTAAATGGCAATGGAAAAAATACAATAAAAATTTTTCTTGAAAAGTAATGCGTGCGCGCGCTTAGGGGGCAGAGGGATCAAGTAAAACAATAAAGGACTCATGGACATGAAAACCAGTGTGGTGAATGCAGGGGGTGGGGAAAGGGGTGTAAGAGGGCTAAATGGCAATGGAAAAAATACAATAAAAATTTTTCTTGAAAAGTAATGCGTGCGCGCGCGCGCACACACACACACACACACACACACAGTTACTAATTTAAATGTGGTGGGAAGAAAATTCTAGTTAACACTGATGGATGTTCAGGGGAGGGAAAAAAGGTAATTTTTGCAAAGAATAATATTTACCAAAAAAGTTTAAAACTTAAAGACATGTCGGTTTTAAATTTGAACAAAACCAAGACAGTGCCACTTAAATTTCAATAAAAACATTATGTACAGTGTACACACAGGCAAAAAATACATATAATATTCACAAATACTTACTACATTATTATGAGTATTATACACTTAGCACTACAATTTTAAACTAGAAAAAGACTTATACAGTCATCTGATAAATTAATATGCTATGTGCCAAAATAGATAAGTGTTCAAGAAAGCAATACAAAGAAAATTATTATCTACAAATCCAAGTATTTCTAAAGCTACAATTTACTCTGCATTTGGTTATTGTAATATTTTAAAAGAAATACACAAATAGCAAAACTTACCCTATATATGTAACAGCGTCTCTGTTTTCACATTCAGTAGTCCATATTGCTATCTTATCACCTTTAGCTCTAACATTAACAACAGCCCCACATACATCATCACTGTAGTCATCAAAAGATTCTCCAATAAGGCACAGCAGCTTAAAAACAAAACCCAAATGCAAATTACACCCAATAGGTTATAAAAAGCTAAATAATTCAACTGCAAATGTCTCTCTTATATATATATAAAACTAAGTTTTTAAATCAAGAGTTGACTTTTTGAATGTCTGAATTATTTTTATGTATATAGTTCTTTATTCTGACTTTTAAAAAATTCATCTGCTCCTTTGTTTTTCTGATTAATATCAAGAACATTCACAGTCGTTTTAACTTCCTCAGCAAACCAGACAAATGATGTCAGGACTCATAAAAGATGAGTTATTTTATTAATATTCATTTGCTATGCTGTTGCTTAGTAATTGCCTCTGCTTCTTGCTGTTTTTCATGAATACTTTCCAATGGTTAATTGCTGTAAATATATATTAACATAAAATTTGCTATTTTAACAATTTTTGTACAGTAATTGGCATGAAGTATATTCACAACATTGTGCAACCATCACCATCATCTATCTCCAGAACTTGTCATCCTGCAAAACGACTTTTTAATGTAGAATTCGAAAATGATATTTACTGATAATCTTTCCCAAAAGCAAAATAAGACTCTTATAAAAAAAAAATTCAGTCATCCAAATATATATTAATCGCTTCATTAAGTGCAAATTATAAACCAGACACTGTACCAAGTGCTACGGAAACAAGAGACTATGGTTCCTGCTCCGAAAGCTTGGGACTCAGACTCCCTCACTGTAGAAAGTGCCTGTTGCGTCATATTAATATATGCTAATGTAGAAGTTCCAGGATATATCACAACAAATATGCTGTCTGACATTAAGCTACAATTTTATTGTTTGCTTCACTTACCTAAAAAGTTCTGTACACAGAATACTCTAAGAAGCTTGTAAAAACTTACATTATACAAAATGTAAGGTTCTGTCATTTTGAAGGTAATGTGATGATCAGAATGAGCTTGGTGAGGAAGGGCAGAGTCAGCTGTCAATCACTATATCTGGTTTACAATGTGGGAGGGTTTCACTGTACCAGTATGTAGAACATACAGGACTCACATGATAGAAAACACTAAGTTGCTGGCTTAGAGTTTCTACAGTGGGCATCCTTATCTCTTCGTTGACTAAGTAACTGATGTAAAATGTAATGTAGGTTAGTTTCAGCATTCTAACAATGTTTTTGTAATTTGAAAACCTTACTGTCTCTAGCCAAAAGCGATCGAGGTCACTTCGTCTCTGCTGTTTGCTCAATGTAATTAGCCACCGTCCTCCTCGCTTGTTCTTCTCGTCTTCCCACATAGGCTTAATGCCGTCCTACAGGGATAGAGGGCAGCATCAGATGGTACTGTTATTCGAAGTGATCATCACCACAAACAGCAAGCAATACTCTGTCAATGTTTTACTTCATCCCCAAAACCCTGTGACTGATGCAGTGGGAAAAAAGCACACAGGGCTTTATAGCCAGAGGCGTGGAGTTGGAAAATCAAGAGTTCTGACTTAGGGACTTATTAGCTATCCAACACTGGGTTTTATTTAACTTGGAGGTTCTTAAACATCCTGACGTAGCTTCTCAAAGCTACATACACTTCTATACCTAGAAATTATATGCAAAATTATGCACACTTATGCAATTTCAGACACTTAATAAATGCCCCATCCCCTACTACCTGACAAAGTCCATTTAAAAATATTTCAGGAGCCACCTACTCATGTTAAGAATTCCCGACACACAGGGATATAAAGTAAAGCATAGGAAATACAGTCAATAATGTAATAACTATGTATAGTGCCAGATAGGTACTTCAAAGGTCAAGGAAGATGGTAGGGGGGGCCACTTTATAAAGTATGTGACTGTTGAACCACTATGCTGTACACCTGAAACTAACACAAAATAATACTGAATGTAATCTGTAATTCCAAAAAAATCTTGACAAGCTCTGAACTTCATTCTACTCAAGCACCACATGACATTTTAGGTGAAATGTTCACACTGCTGTCCATCTCATGCGAGACATTCATGTACCCTACCAGCCACACTCAAGCACGCCTTGCTTCTGCCAGAGCCTGTATAAAGAGACTGCATTTGACAATCAAAGCTCTCTTTAAAATCACTCACAGTATGTACTCACAAAGTAAGACTTCACTTCACTTCCATTATTTATACTAAAACAGGGCAAAATACATTTATGCTAAGCCTAGTAAAGCTAATTTAACTTTCCTTCAATCGACAGAGCATTTCCCATAACTAAGTTTGTGGCAAGCTTTCTTAATGAATACCTGAATGGTTCAATCTTACTATATAGATATGAAATCACCAAGTAAGTGTACCTTAAAAAGTGAGTAGTCACAGCCAGGCATTAAATTACTAGACAACTGGATATGGTTGTACAGCCTAGGTGAAAGAAAAGGACAATTATACACAGAGAATATGTAATACAGAGTTTAGGTGCTTACACAATATTCAGAAAATACAATAAAAATAACAAAAATAAAGGTTTATGTTCTTTTTTTCTATGGATTCAATTTCTGAAATGGACCAAACACATCTTAGTAGTGGTCAATTCAAGAATCAACACCTGATGATTTAAGAAAATATTTTTAATAATTTTATTCTGACAAAATTTGGTGTATTGGTTAAGTTGGTGCATACCCATGTATATATAAGAAACTGAGAATAGAGGTGTGAGGTTGCTTTAAGCAGATGAAAAAATTTACAAGATTAATGAGCAGTTTTAAACACACAACAAGACAAATAGAGGAAAAGCAAGATAACTTCTTAACTATCAGCACTATATGACTGAAATAAGCCAACGTTATTATCCTTGAAGGAATCCAAGAGAAAAGATCAACGGTTCCCAAACAGCACAGTCTGTTACTAGTCAGTAAGCATAATAATCATTTGGAAAGCTTTAAAACACAAATAAAAACACCAGTTCCAGCCCTATTCCTTATAATTTTAAACCCTTAATGTTGGGTGGACCCTGGAATCTATATATCTAAACTATTCCACACATATCAATGTAATGGAATAACATTTGGGACGACTTAGATATCTACTAGCTTGAAGGTAGAAGGCTAATCATTTGATCTCCTGAAGTCTTTTACAGCAAAATTGTTATAAAACTGGCAACAGAGTAAAAATGTTTTGCCTGTCTCCAATACATAATATAGCAGACCATGGATGACAGTTACTCATCCTTAGTCAAATTCTCTGTGTTATTTTAACCCAGTGCAGGATTATTTCAAGCATAGTATTTAGAAAGAGTCTGGCACCCTTTGGATAACATTCCACAGGATAAAATGCAAACCCAATTTGGGTGAGACAGTGTAAGACCAAGTAAGGGTTCTTGAGTCACTGTGCCTAATGATCGCTCTTCCTGAACTACATACATCATCACTGACAGCTTCCACCAGACAACAAAAGCGGCCTGGATACTAACAGTGTGCTGTAAAATTAGCCACCCCATTTTTATAAAAGTAATGAACAGTGTGGAAGTGACCTTCTTCAGTGTCATTCAAGATAGAAAAGGTCTCCTTTCTCCTTCACGGTGCTGTGCTGTGAGGTCCCTGAGGAGTAAGTTTACAGTGAGATTTTGCAATGGCACATTTAAACAGAACCCTAACACTGCAAACAGATTAGATAAATCTGAAAGGACTGAATGGTTGTTTACCACTAAATTTGCTAGAAAAAAAGAGGTGAGGAAGTGACTTAGAAAGCTGAAGAATTCATTCGTACCTCTAAATCATGGTATAAAATCTACTATGCAATGACACTGCTCATGCATAAATAAAGTGTGGGGCCATGTGCATACTGGTGAAAGCCAAGCAAAGCAGATAAATAAATCTGATGCATAGAAGAAACGGCTCAAGACTCTTGCTCCTCCCTCCTCTTCCTCCATAGACTGCAAACTATTTTAGAGTACTCTTGAATAAACACAATTAAAGAAGAAAAACACAGATATTTTGATGAAGGGCAAA
This sequence comes from Macrotus californicus, assembly GCA_007922815.1. Classification (NCBI taxonomy): domain Eukaryota; kingdom Metazoa; phylum Chordata; class Mammalia; order Chiroptera; family Phyllostomidae; genus Macrotus; species Macrotus californicus. Next base: position 2,207 of record VMDR010036889.1, on the reverse strand, counting down.
GCTGAAAGCCCCAGTTTAACTAGACAACTAGACCTGTGAATTATTGGGGGCTTAATTAAATAATTCTATCACTTTTAAAGAAATTCAATGCTTTCAGTAAAAAGTGAGCTAGCTAGCTAACAATTTATAGTTTTCACTAATAATTCAATGTTTTGTTTCTTTCAGTAATTCAAACGCATACTAAATGCCTATCATGGGCAAAGCACTAGGAATATACAGAAGAATATTGCCGCTGCCCTAGAGGAAGTATATACATATATGAATTTGCTAAACATAATCTGTTCTTTTGTGTGGGAGAACACATTCAGGGAATTATATTAAAACACAAGAGTAGCATCACTTATTCAATATGTATGTGAATCCAAAAATGTACAATCTTAACAGATACTGTCATTCTTTTACAAACCTCAATACTGAGCACTTAAGCCTTTGAAATCTCAAAATTCTTATAATCCCAGATGTTACACTGACAATAATTTGCAGAAATGAAGATGTAACAAAGCTCTGGAATACCCAAGTATGGGGCAAATGTATCCAGGCAACCAAGAAAGGGGAAAGTTCCAACACGTCGTCACAAGTTCCAGGAGTAATAAAGCAAAGGGTCTGTCAGGGATAAGAACACGCAGGGCTCAATGATGGCAAGGCGGAAGCTTCCTAAAAACTGATGAAGAATCACCACTCATTCAAATAGTTGTGAGGAGAAGAGCAAGAAAAAAGGTAGTTAGTTCTATAGATGAATATTTATTAACTTTTCACTTTAACATTCATTTTGTAAATGTGACATAAAAATTACATACTAACGAAATAACAAACATCCTGAAATGAATGGGTTACTTACGCCCAAAAGTCTTCAACAGTATCAAACTCAGAGATCAGCCGAAGGTTTGCTTGCCAAGTTTTGCTTTTATCATTTTTAAAAAACCAGAGTGCCCATCTAAAAATAAAAAGTTGGTGTCAAAAAATATGGCAGTTTTACACCCATGTTCATTGCACCATTATTCAAAATAGCCAAAAAAAGGAAGCAACACAAGTGTCCACTGATATGTATCAATAATACACAAAATGTGGTAAAAACATACAATATAATATTAGCCTTAAAATGAAAGGAAATTCTGACCCATGCTACAACATGGATAAACCACGAGGAGGATGTTAGGTAAAATAAGACAGTCACAAAACACAAATAGTGCATGATTCCATTTGTATGAGGTATTAGAGTAGTCAAATTCAGAGACAGAAAGAATGGTAGTTGCCAGGGGCCTGAAGGAAAATGGGGTGTTGTTATTTAGTGGGGTTCAGATTTAAGCTTTCATTTTGCAAATGAAATGACTGGTTGCACAAGAGTGTGGATACACTTATTAACACTGAACTGTACATTTAAAAGATGGTATATTTTATGTTATGTGTATTTTACCAAAATTAAAAATAATTTTAAATTGTAATTGTTACAGTGGCAAATAGAGTAGCTTTGTCTTTTTTTTTTTTCCATTTAAAAGGTATGGATTTTGTACCTAATACATAACAAATTCTCTGCTATACACAGAGGCCCACTGAGGTTCATTCCTCAGGGGAATGCACAAAAATTTATCAGACTATTGCAGTATGCTAAGTGCTATAATAATCAAGCATAGCTACTGAAGAAAAACAGAGCAAGAGCACGGAACATGAAAGCAAAGTGGGGAACAGAAAAGCTGAGTTTTCAGAGAAACGAAAGGGTCTAAGCCCAGAGGAAGAAATGGCAGTGCTAGAAGGAGGGAAAATTCTTGAATGTGTCTGTTTACTCAAACACATAAATGGGAAAATAATAAAGGGATTTATTGAGTAATGTTACCATAGATATGTTCTGCAACAGTGTGTATACCAGCTTCTATATATCTGCATATACTTGTTAAAGGGTTTTTTACTCTAATACTCTGAACATAAACTCATGTTACATCAAAGCTTAAATGTTATCATTCCAAGATAATTCATCTTAAGAATTATATTCTTTCAACTACTATACTGAAGATAACTAAAAAATTTTTTCACAGGGTTTCCAAATAGAGGTATTTCATTAACTCTATGACTAGTGCTTGATAATCTCAGATATAAAAATAAGATACATTTTACCTACTTGATAATTTGTATTTGTCAACTCACTATCAAAATCACAAAAATCAAAGGCAGGAAATCTATTAAACACACACATACTATTCAAGTGCTGTACT
>VMDR010036888.1:0-10378 GCA_007922815.1 Macrotus californicus | reverse complement strand
CAGAAGACAGGCTGATATTCTGTAAGGATTCTCCCAGCACAGGTATCAGTAATTTCTTCTTTTGTTAACAAAAAAGCCAGAGAACACACAATCAATTTCAATAGAGTCTAAGTAGTCTGTAAGCAACTACTATGGTACATTTTAGGAAACTATCATTTTGTAACTACTACAATGATCTTTTATGTGCTAAGCAGCATGCTAAGTAAATCCACAATAATAGAAAGTGGATTGAGAAGGTACATGTTTTTATGCCAGTTTTACAGATGGGGAGATAGAGGCCTAAGTATGGTCCCATAGCTAGTAAATGGCGTACGGGGCTTTTTAAACCTAGCCTAGTACTGGTCTAAAACGTTGACTCTTCACAACAAGCCCAGATGTGTAGCGGTGTTTCCTTCCCCAATCCACCTGAAGGATGCGTGAAGGGGGCAAATCTCAGGGAAGGAGAGCCTCGGAGAGTCTCTGGTCTGGAAACAGGCCTCCAGGTTATTTTAACACATGTATTATTACTCATTGCTTTTTGAGGACCACTTCACAGCAAACAGACCATAGTTTCACAACCAGGGAGGATGAGCCCTGTGGGTAGGAATTGGGCAAGGCCTGCTTTCTATGTCACCTTCCTCCTATGATGCCCAGAATTAGCAAATAAAAACACAGGAAATCCAGTTAAATTTGAACGTCCGATAAACCCTAAATAATTTTCTAGTGTAAGCATGTCCCATGCACAAAGGGAACAGGGTTTTCTGTAGATTTTAGCCAAGCCTTTTCTGACACCAATGACATGTGCAGCCCAGACACAAGCACATTTTCATCCCTTTCTAATGCCTGGAGCACGTTTAAAGTGCGCTCATTTACAGAAGGTCCACTTCCAGGTGCTACTGAAAATAACTGCTCCAAGCAGGGCCTGTGCACTCAGCACCAGGTCTAGGCTCTGCTCCTGCAGAGTTTGCTTCTCACTCTTGAGCGCACCTCCGTTCACTCCCGCCCTCAGGCCCTGACTCACATTGCTGCCCTGTGCCCTCGGCCATCATTCTCTTCTGCCCAAATCCACCTGTCACTCAAGGACAAAGGCCACACCTTTCCCTGGTCTCACCAATTTCCCTCTTCAGACACTTAAACATTTACTGCTTAAGCCTTACATGTTAGCATTTAATTGTAGAATGTTTATCTTGTATATTTTTGGCACTTTTCACCTGTTACAAAGACTATCTGTTTATTCTCCTGTATGACTTTTTTGTGCCAGTACTGGGTACGTGCTCAATACTGATGATTACCTGTCTAAATAGGAGTGATTAGGAGCTGCTTCAAAGAAACTCAGGTAACAACTATGCATGTTTTAGAGATTATCTGTTGTGCTGAGCTGCTTACACTACTAACATTCTAGCAACTGTTTACATGAAGGGTGACCAAATTAAGTAATTTCACAAATAAAGGGTTCTTTGCTATACAATGGTATCTTATAGGACTCCTTTAAGTACCAAGCTCCCAGAGTACAGTTAACATGACCTGATTTACAAAACTTCAGTTTAATAACAATTCTCTAGAAATATTAACTGTTTAGAGGAAGACACTCTTGCTCCACTGCATTTACATAGAGGAAAACATCCTGCAACATTTAGTTTTGCTATGCATATGTTTTTCCCTTCATCACCTACTGTAGGATAAAGGTCAGATAAAATTAAACAAGGAAGCTCCTGACACCTCCTCTAAGACCCAGGTGCTCAATGACAGAAATAAATGGACTCCATCCTGCCCACTGTCAAAAAGAGAAGGTTAAAGATGATCTTTCCACATCCTTCTTCAGAGAGTTAATAAAAAGCTAAAATTACATATGTTATATAAGATATAATTATATAACTACGATATGTTCCTATTATAACTAATTCCTGTACAAAAATGACAATCTCAATTAATGAGAATAGAAAGGGAATAGATAATATGTAAATTAAATTTAATAGGGAAACAGCAGAAAATCCATTTTCTCCCAAAATTTGACTCTAAAAGTATACTTTTAAATGCAATGGTCCTGTTTTTATCTTCAGCATAAAACTGCATAAAATTTAACCTCTGGTAGTTAAAAAGCACTTCAGTTTCTAACATTAGCCTGAACACCTGCAGGTGTGCAATAATATGACGACAGGTAAGGCCAAGCTGAAAATAACACCAGCCCACGTCACAGACTGACCCTAAGACCGAAAGGGCCAAGAGCAGACATAGAAGAGATCATTTCCCACACGTCTCTGGCAGATTTTGCTATTATGAGATCCCTTTCTCCTTTCCCTTCCAGCCCCCCAGGTTGTGCCACCAACCCACTGGAGTTGGCACCTATTACCATAAATTTGTTTTTTAAAATAAATGTAGAACAGAAATGTCCTTTGACTCTTTCTACTACAGCTTTCAAAAATCTAAAACTTTTTGAATATGATATTGTATGATCAATCATTTATACACAAGGTATGTAATACATTAACTTTGATACTCCCTAGTAAGAGCTGCAATATTATGGAATAATATTGTATTAATAGACCATTTTCAGTGTATCGATCACTCAAGGCACTTATGTTTTATGAAGTAATCTATACAATTGATTTTACTATGATATCTTATACACTATGAAAAGATGTAATGTATACAATATTAACAAATAAGGTAATATGAATATTTCTAATTTAATAATGTTAAAATATCCTGTTTTGTACATTAAAATTATTTAAAACTGTTTAGGATATAAGTCAAAGGTGAAAGAAACTAACATTTTATTCCTGCCCTTGGCCAGCCCAATCCTGAGCTGTCTCTCTGAAAAAATAAGTATGCTTAAAATATGGAGTTTGAGATTTATGCTCCATTGCAAAATCCTGTCTAACTATTGACTTACAGTTTTGGTTGAGGTATTTATCTTTAGATATTTTAATAACTTAGCTTATTGCTTACTCTAATAGGACAAATGTGAATTCTTAAACCAAGAAGATAAATTTTGAAAATGCCCAAATTTGCATTTGCTAGGTGAAGATATCACTTTTGAAGTGTGTCTTGATAAACTATAAAAATTATTATATGAAGTTGATATTTAAATAAAATTCTAATTGTTTATCTTTTTTAAGAAATAAATTTCAGGAAAAAAGCCAAAAAGAAGGCGAAAAAACAAATTTGAATTTGACCGAAAGTGAAATTTGAGAGCGGTTCTTAATGCACTTAAAGTGTGGTGGCTTCGCTCTGGCAAAGTCTAAACGCTGGCGGCTGAGCTGCGGGAGAGACCGCACCGCGGCCGCCACCGCACAGCAGACACGGCAGAGGCGCTGGTCGACAGCAAACCTGCTAGCCTGAAAGTGAGGGCGGGAGCACGGCTTTGACGGAAGTGCTCTGGAAGGAGACTGACTTATTTACACCTTGAGAGGCAGGAACTGCCATGGAGTCAAAACTCTGCAAGAACCGCGAAGGAGAAATTTTAACCCCGAATTACATTACTTCGTCATAAATATTTTTCCCAACAATTAAAAAAATTAATGTCCTTTCTCAATATTTCAGATACGAAAATGGCTGAAGTAAGTTCAAAGAGATACCTTGATCAGGAAGAATTTAGCAAGTCTGAATAAAGAAAACATGAGGACTTAAGCAGGGGTATTTAACTGCAGGTGCCAAAAAGACAAGTCTACTGGCCGATCTTTTAGGACCTGGTAACTGTTCAAAGGAAGAGTACTTTCCTTTAAGCACGGTAAAAGCACTATGAACAACACTACAGATAATTTTTCATCAGTTGAAATAAATACAAAATATCTAATTGTATGTAAACAGTAAACACACAACTCCCCTAAAATATATTTATAGTTCCTTTCAAATTACCGTAAATTAGTTGCTAGTCTAGGAATAATGAACAAAATGAATAACCCATTTATTAAGTACTTGCCGAAACCTGTGAGGGAACAAATGTTGAGAATTTTTCAACCACCAATAATACAGTGTTTCAGCGCTCATAAATGATTATCTAAAACACATACAATTTTGGCTTAAGTACTCATTCACAGGGCATACTGTAGATGTCAAGAGATCACTTTAATCGGAAGTTCTTATAGAAGAAAGCCAATTCTAAAACGACAAAATGCTTAACAATCTAAATAGCAGTGAGTATTATGAAACACTGAGAATGATCTTACAGTTGCGATGGGTCCATCAACGTGGTAATCCAGGCTGAAGACGTCCCACCCAGTGTCACCTGGAGACACCTAAGAGCAAAAACAAACAACTGCAGGTCTTTCCGGCGCCAGTGTTAAGCCTAATGCTGAAGGAGTTGTCGAATCCTCAAAGAAAAGGCAAAAAAATAAAGCCCAACTTTTAAAAACTGCTCAACAGTTCTGAGTGTCAGCTACATGCGGGCAGAGAACTGCATCCTTCTGTCACCTCCTGGGTTCTCAGCACTGAGGCAACGACAGGCACACAGCAGGTGCTCTACAAACAGTCTGGGATGAATGAAATATTTTTAAATGAACACTATCAAATGGGTTGAAAATTCACCATCATTTCTTTATGACAATACCCCACTGTTTTATATGTTCCAAATCCTTAAAAGTCAACATTAAAAAAAAAACCAAAAACCCAACAGGTTCTGCTAATGGTCCTTCATCATAACTAAGCAAATGGCTGAGGTTTACGATACTCATTCCTCTAAGAAATGTCTATCAAGCTGAAACGAAAAACATCTATTTTGATAAATGCTATTGTTATTCTATATCATCTCTATGCCTCCTATCGACATTACCATTAACAGGACCTACGATTCACTGGGCTTCCACGATGCACCGCCAGGCACTGTAACAAGTGTTGCATGCTCTCTGCCCAACAGCCCTGTGAGGGGCCCCCTTCGTAAGGTGAGAACTGAGGCCTAGTGTGATACAGATGTGCCGTTACTGGTCTAAGATGACGTCCTAACAGGTGACAGAGCGGGATTTAAACTCAGGCTGTCCAATCCTTCAGTAACACCTCTTACCCACTAGACTAGATGTGCCTTAAGCACAGGAAACATCGGGAGGAATGTATGGGTCTCAGTGCGAGCTCACTGCTTTGCATGGACTGCACCAAACCCAGACTTGCAGTACCTCCAGCAGCCTCACGTCCAGTCTTTTGAGGATCTCAGGACTGTCAAACTGGGCGTTGGTGGCTCGGACAGCAGTTTCAAGAATGCCAGTCAAGTTGTGTTGATACAAAGTTGTAGCTGGGCGGGCAAGTTCTGGTCTTCACAGATTTTTTAAAAATAAAAAGAAAATGTTACTTGAATTCTTAATGATAAAAAGAGCTCAAATTATAAAAACTAAAGACAAATGGAACCAATATGACATGGTAACAAAATATTCACAAAATGAACTATAAATAGGATTTCACTATTTGGGGAAGTTATTTGGGGAAGTAAAGCATCTTCCTAAATTCTCAAAAAAAATAATTTTGATACAGCTTAAATTGAAAATACTTACATGTGCCATATATGTTAACAAATAAAGTTTTCCAACTTAAAAGTGGCCTATAGCAATTTCCTACATAGGTCCCATGGGAGCAGAGGGCTGCATTAAATCAAAACAATCCGCCAGTGGATGCCATGACTGTAAAGGCTAAAAGCTACTGCACTATCAGTAAACACTCCTGAAGGGCTCCTGATACCTGGGTTTCTACGCATGAAGCTAACACTGCTGTGACCAAGAGCAGACGGAGTTAAGGACACAGCCAATGAGCACCAAGTGTGCAGGTAAACTGTCAACTGCAGGCCTTCATGGCAGCAAAACATCAGGCACACACAGGTGAAAACATCACGTGAAGAGGGACATAAGCGTCACTCAGATTTATCTAAATGTGAGGCAAGTGAGACACTGACGGCATTCCCCTTTAAAACTGAAGACTTAAAACATGCCTTTGAGAAAGAAATAAATGATTTCACTTGGTACCAAATATGAGATGCTCTGCATATGAAAATCTATCCTACAGTTTTAACATGTTAAGTCAGCTAACTGCTCTATCTGTAATGTTGCCATGGACCTCTAAATTTTGCTTTACCTTTAAACTGTAAGAAATGCCTTGCTAATCTCTACCTGCGTCCACCTGCACACCTGTCGGTCTGCTCATCCCACATCCTCACATGCACCCCCATTCTAGCCCTCTGGCATTTAAAGAACATTTCCTCTTTAAAAACTCATCACCACTCACACTTCCAACAGGCACTGACCTCATGAGCAGAATTTAACTAACTAGCAAACTCATTCTCTACTTAAGAGTGCAGACTTGCTGCATTTACGTCTGGCAGATAATCAACACTTTCAGGAGGTAACTAATCAAACAGCAGCACCCACGAGCATGTAGGTCAGTTATTGTTATATATGCCCCCAAAGCTTTTTCATGCTGGAGACTGAGTTCTAGTTAGAAATGGAGCTATAGGAGCTTATGACGGAAATAGGGGTTCTCAAAGCACAGTCCTCACACCAGCAGCATCACCTTCGGCTGGGCCCTTGTTCGAAATGCACATTCTTGCGCTCTACCCCAGATCTACAGAACCAGACTCTATGGGTGGGCCCAGCGATCCACTTCAACAAGCTCTCTAAGGGATTCTGATGCATACTGAAGTCTGAGGACCAGAGGCCCAAACAATTGCTTGATTAGCACAGAAATGATCAAAAGGTAACGTACTGTTTTAAAGTGTCCTAAAAAGAACACTAGAAAAATAATTTCCACTCTCACACGCCTGAGGGAAAATCACTAGTCCATGCTGTGGCCCACCCTCAGCACGTCACTCTCACAGTAACGCCTGGGGACCCCACGTTGCATGGGAGCGTCTAACTGTCTACTCTAGAGCCAGGAGCACAGCCGGCTCCGGGACACAGCCGTCTGCATCTCTATGGATTTCATTAATGTCACAGAACAAAACAAAAAGAGTGGTGAACGGGCTTTTTTTACTTACTTTTAAAACAAGAAGCAATGTAAACTAAAAAGTTCAGTTCTAAAATACATTTTGCTTTTTGACTACTTTCAAGGTAAAGCTAACAAACTGTGACTGCTGTGCTCCCTGTACCCAGACTGCGAGAGCCACAGTGTTCGTAAAGCGCCCAGCTTGTCCTAAGAGCAAAGCACAGAGCAAGCAAAACCAGAGGCTTGAACGGGACAATGTGGCAATTTTCTTTTCTGATTTTACCTTACCAATATTTTGTGTAAGAATTCAACAAATTTTACTCTAACACCGTTTATTCTTTAAACAAAAATTGTAAGACTCTTCATCATGTTGAAATCTACTATATATTTATAAAAATCAAAATAATTTTCATACTTGAGCAAATCCATTAAGTGCCTTATGAAGTCTCCTTGACCCAGAAGCAAGTACCGCCTCATGGCCTGCATGTGGTCCAGCAAGCTATACTTTTTATTGAGAACGTCCAATAGATACTTGCTGGTCTCAAAATAAGCCGCATCAATTTTCCCCTGAAAGGCATTTTCCAAATCTGTGAATAAGTCTGCAGCTGTAAAGAACAAAAGAACAAAGTCCACATACATACCTAGTTTGCATGTTAACAAAGGAAAACTGAAGACGCACACATATTGGACAAAAGCCACTGCCAACGCCTGCAAGTGGCATCGGTGGCAGCCCCAACAGGCACGCGTGTGGTCAGGAAGGCACACTGGGCTCCCGAGCCCACGAAAATGAAAACACTGATGTCTGGCTGGACTTACAGCAGACATCTGCACTGTGACCTACGGGAGGAACGCCTAATGGCACTATCCATCACTTCACAGATTTCAAGTTCAAATTGCCTTCTACAATGTAGCTAACTCAAACTCTCACCAAAACACTTTGGTGAGAAGTGCAAAGAATAGGGCAGATCAGTGTGCAAGACATGTTCAAAACCAGTTTCAAGAATAACCCAAAATGGTGTGTGAATTGTGAAAGCCGGTGTAGAGGTTAGGTGCTGTGGTCAGGCAGCCATGTCGGAGCGTGGGAGAGTACACTCCAGGGCAAGATTTGAAGATTTCCCAGGGCACGTGTAATAAGAGCACCAACAAAGAAACCTAACGTTAATGCATTTCCATAGCTTTATATTGAAAAAAGTTGCATGTAAAGATTAATAGAGCTTTTTAGTGCTAATTTACATCACAAAACCATTTATATCTAAATATCTGATTTTATTTCAAAACCATGACACTTGCATTAGCCATGCCCAGAAACAATCTAAGATTCAAAAAAGGTAGAATACAAATTCAAGGTTAAGGAAGAGGAGGCAAGGTATTTAGAGTCCAGTTTAGGTCTTCCCCACTCCCTCAGTTACCGACGTGAAAACATCAGAAGACTTCAGGATTGGCTTTTGTTTGTTCTTCAGAGTAACAGGCCATTAAGGAAAACCTACTTGAGCACTGCCACCTCTCCAGCTACACATTCACATGGGAAAACCAGGGTGTTCACGAGTGAGCGAAACGTGCCCTATACTCTGTAGAGGGGAGTGTGATGATGCAGTAACGTGAGGACACACTCAGTGCACTGTGCCTCCTTCAAGGGAGGAGAAGGAGGGTGCACAGTTCTGCTAATTTACGTGTTCCTAAATTTACGTATTCTTAAATTTACGTATTCTTAAAAGTGTAAATATCTTCCCTCGGAAATGTTTTTACTATATCACCGCTTGAGTCATTGAGGACTTTCATTCTAATGAAAGGTTTTAAAATTAACCAATTTCAGCCCAAACTGGCCTATTAGAAGACATACCATACAGAGCTCCCCTGTACATTCTTATTCCTTAACAATTCAGGCATCTCTTATGCTCCTGTTTGTAAAAGTTTATTTCTTATTCTTTAGTTGCACTTTTAAGTCTTAAAAACTTTTCACATATAAGAGCTATAAATTTGACTTCTTCCATTGCTTTTTTTATTATTAGCAGTCCTTCGGGATTTACGTCTTTTATTTTCCCAACTGTACTATAAGCTTAACAGCAAAACGAAACAAAAGAAAAGAGAACCGCCTTGTCCTGCAGAGGCAGCAGTGGAGACAGCAGGCCCAGCAGCTGCCGCTGTAACAGAAACGGCAGTGGCAGGACCTAACAGCAGCAGCCACCTCTTTGGAGGCGCTGCATGCCAGGCACTGATTAGCTGCTTTCCAGTGCTATGTCCCCACAAGGGCACACCCCTGCCTGTGGGTCTCCACGGCGAGTGTGGGCACATACTACTTGGCCTCGCAAGTTGGTCATCTTCTCTAGCCACTAAGGAAAAGTCAAAACCCATCAACACAACTCTTCTCTGGGCCCTTCTTGCTTTTCCTACCTCTCAAACCTAGGTATTTCTCAAAATTCTGTACTGGAGTCACATCCCTCTCCTGTTCTAGGAACTAACCTAGGGTCTAAGGACCCTGAAATGTATATACAAAGTTATCTGCGTTACTGGTAAACGTCCCTGGAGCCCTGGCCTGGTGGCTCCATTGGCTGCAGCATCATCCTGAACACCAAAAGGTTGCAGGTTCCACCCCCAGTCAGGGAGTGTGTGGGAGGCACTGATCAATGTTTCCCACATCGATGTTTCTCTCTCTCTCCTTCTCTCTCAAATCAATAAAAACATATCATCAGATGAGGATTAAAAAAAATAAATGCCCGTGGGGAGGCAGGCTGGAAGGTGAAAGGGAGCAGTGTGTGACAGCTGAAGCTATCACAGGGCCGCGGGGCCCTCCCCAAAATCACCATGGTGACTACAGGTGCTTCCTAAATCGCTACAGTTGGCCCTGACCTGGTGTGGATTTTCAGTACAGCATTTCCAATACATTCTGGAAATTTTCTTCAGTGAGTCCTCTCAGACACTGAAAATCATACTGGGCTACAGGTACACGAACTGATGTTCAACATGGCTAATTATCAGGACAATGCAAATCAAACCACAATAAGGTACGTCCACACCTGTGAGAATGGCTATTATCAAAAAGACAAGAAAATACAAACATTGGTGAAGACGTAGAAAAAGGGAATCCTTGTGCACTCTTGGCGGAAATGTGAATTGATCCAGTTATATGGAAGACAGTATGGAGGCTCCTCAAAGAGTTAAAAATGGAACTACCATATATCTAGCAATTCCATTTTTGGATATTTATCCAGAGGAATTGAAATCCAGATCTCCAAGAGATACACTCCCATGTTCACCGTGACCTTATTTACAATAGCCAAGATACGGAAACAATCTACATGTCCACTAACAGATGAACGGATAAAGAAAATGTGGTATATACATACAATGAATATTAGTTAGCTTTAAAAAAAGATAATGCTGCCATTTGTGACATGGTTGGACCTGGAGGACATTATGCTAAGTGAAATGAGCCAGGCACAGAGAGACAAGTACTGTGTGGTATCATTTGCCTGTGGAATCTAACATAGTCAAACTCACA
>VMDR010036887.1:0-10382 GCA_007922815.1 Macrotus californicus | reverse complement strand
GTCTGGGCACTACTGAATTGATTCAAGCATATAACCCTTGTAAAATCAATGGCATTTTACATCCAGAACAAGACGATAGATTGTACTGACCAAAATGAGTAATGAACTTTCCATATTATGGGTGCTTTCCAGAAGGTGTCTTTATTAGAAATAAAATAGAAATCCTTATAAAAGTAAAATACTGCCAGGATTTCCTCATTAGGTGCTCTTCCACCTTTTCCTCTTCTTGTTTTATAGTATTTGCCCTTTCGTTTTATCAAGATTTCTAATCCATTACATTCGAAAGATGCTTAAGTGAGTGCAAAGTAAAGCAGCAATTGCTAAAGGAATTCATCAAAGCTCTCACAATATCCCTTACTTGTGATTAAAAAAAAACACAACAAAACCAGAGCCAGACAAGAGCAGCCTCAACCAGTAAGAATAATTCTTTAACAGCAGTTCAACTTAAAAAACTCTTTACCTGCCCTGTTCTATAGGGCTCAAAATAACTCCAAATCAATCATTTGAATTTTCTCCTTTAATCAGTTCTTCTCATGAGTTCATTTATTAATTTTGAAATAAACTACCTTGTGTTCTTGGGATGAAACTGATTTTTGATGATCTATTTTCTTTGGCTGAATTACCATTATCGTTGCTGGATGCAATGTACTAATATTTTGCTCAGGAATTTTTGCGTCTGTGCTCATGATGAATGACAGGGCTCAGGAATTTACCTTACATGCACTGCCCTCGTCAGGTTTTGGTGTACAAGGCATGAAGCTTCAAAACACGATTTGTTGAATGGTTTCTGTAGTTTGACTAAAAATTACCATTTGTTCCTTGAATGCTTCCTGTAATCCCCCCGTGGAGCCATTAGCATAGACAATTTTATCACCATCCTTTCTTGTTTCTTGATTCTTACCGTTTTGTTCTTTATTTTTTTCTTCCATCTTAAATCTGTTGAAAACCCTTTTTCTCATTCTATATTTTACTCACTAGTTTGGAAATTAAAGCCTCTGTTTTTGTTCTTAATTTGCCTCTCTAGCTTATTCAAGTCTTTAATTTGTCCATAGTTAGCATACTTCATTTGTCAAAGTCTAAAGTCAATTAATATCTGTATGAAATTGAAAAATTAGACATTTGAACACTTTAGTTCCTCATCTGCTGCTTTTATACTTATGTATAAATTTATATTTAAATTTTACATTATTTTTGTCATATAAGAAACATATTTCTAGATTGAAAATTTTTTGCTCTTGCCACATTGAAAGTATCATTCTTATCACTTTATTTTCATTGTTGCTGTTCAAAAGTCAGAATGACAATAGTTATTGATTAATTAGAAAATATAATAAAAATTTTAACATACTTTTCCCATATCTGTGAGTTAGCTAGGAGTAAGTATTAATTCAGAACAGATTATTCAGGGAAGAATATATCATGTTCTTGAATAGAAAGACTCAGTATCATAAAGATGTCAGCCCTCCCTAAATTAAATTATCAATATGATTCAATTTCAGCCAACATTCTAAAAGGGCTGTATGTGTGCATATCCTGAAATTCATCTGAAGGTATAAACAACCAGTAGTAGCCAAGAAAATTTTGAAGATTAAGAAAAGTACTGTTTTAAGCCATATGATCCAGAGATTCCACTTCTGGGAATATATCCAACCCCCCCCCAGAAACACTAATTTAAAGAATATATGCATCCCTATTTTCATTGCAGTGTTATTTACAATAGCCAAAATTTGGAAGCAGCCCAAGTGCCCATCAGTAGCTGAGTGGATAAAAAGTCTGTGGTACGTTTACACAACGGAACACTCGGCCATAAAAAGGAGACAATCTTATATTTTGCCACAGCGTAGATGGACCTGGAGAGTATTACGCTAAGTGAAATAAACCAGTCAGAGAAAGACAAGTACCATATGATTTTGCTTATATGTAGAATCTAATGAACAAAATAAACTAACAATCAAAATAGAAATAGACTCATAGATACAGAGAATGGTCTGAGAGCCTTCAAAGGGTAGGAGAGTTGGGGGACTGGGTTGAAAAGGTGAAGTGATTAAGAAAAAAAGAAAACCTCCTAGACACAGACAACAAGCAGTATGGTGATTAACAGAGATAAAGGGAGTGGGTGGAGGTAAAAGAGATGGAAATGGTGACGGAAAGAGACTTATCATTGGGTGATAGACACACAATACAATACATAGATAAATTATAGAATTGTACACCTGAAACCTATGTCATTTTATTAACCAATGTCACCCCAATAAATTCAACAAGAAAAGACATTACAAGTTTTGATGACTGATATCTTTGAGCCTACAGAAGGACGAAAAGAAGAGAAAGTCGAGAAGCAGATCCATGCACGTAAAGGAACTTAGTACATGACTGGGTGGACATTGTGAACCAATGGAGAAACAATGGTCTGTTCATAAATGTGCTGGAGCAGTAAGCTTACTGCAGGAAGGAGTAAAATATGGACTCTACTCACCAGATTTACAAAACAGATTTCAGATAAAGGTCTAAATCTAAAAAGTGAAATGTAAAACACTGAAGAAGTAGATATAGGGGACTATATATGTCACTGGGTAGCATCAGCTTTTCTTAATAAGACACAGCATGTGTAAACCATTACCAAAGACTGCATTTAAGAAGGCATATAATATAGTAAAAGTGTAAAAACATATAGAGGACATCACCAAATCAGGTAAACTAATCACCTCTAAGTGGGAAGGTCAAATAAAAAAAAAAAGTAGAAAGGGGGCTCCAACAAAACTATAGAATTTTATTTCCTTAAAGTAGACACTTAAGTCGAATACTGAAATATGCTAATATTACTTGTTGAATCCAGGGAGGTGAGTCATATTATTTTGCATATCTCTCAATATGTTGAAATTCTCTTGTAATTTTAAAAAGTTGACGTGGAAATATAAACTTGCTTTGCTAATTGCACCAGATGCCACAAACCAAATCAAACAATTCGTTTTTAATGGTTATACACGTACAGTGTTTTTGTTCCTAGTGCACTCTCACTGATTTTTCCAGATGTTATCTCATAAAGAGATAGTAATCATCAACAACTGTAGCATTACCTTTGAATTATGAGGGTGTTAATGTCATATATTATAATAAGAACAGTTCACACAGCAATGGGCAAAGGCAATTTATCTCAGTGATGATGATTTCAGTATTGCTTTATAATTCAAATCCGGCATGCCACCAAGATAGTAACACACATTTAGTACAGCTAGTCAAAAAACTGTTAAATACGTAAAATGCTAAAACAAGCCTATGAAACAAGAATAATCAAGAATAAAAGAGAATTTTGGCAGTACTAAAATCTTTATATATTACATTAATAGCTCAACTTACTGAGCCCTTAGTCTGTGCTGAGTTAGAATGTCAAAACTTTTATATATATTATCTCATTTGATGATCACAATAACCCTGGGAAGGTACAACTGAGACAGGATAGTAAAAATGGAAGAAAAATTCCTTGGCAGGTGGATCGGGAAACTGAGACAGAGACTGAACAAAATAGCTGAGCAATTTACAACCAGATACAGAAGGTCACCACCCTAGAAAAAAACATCTAGGCCTCCGCTGTATTTCAGCTCCAGGCCCAGAGAAGTAGCAAAGCCAGGTGGGGGATGCAAGGACCTGCTGTAATGACTAATGACCCCCTGCCCTGGAACTGACCAATCAGTGGAGACCATGACCCTGAAAGAGCACAACTGGACAACTGATGAAACCCTCCCCCAAGACCTCCCCTAAGATTCCTGTCTGCAAGAGAGAGAAAAACTCAAGACAAAGGACTGTGCACTCCCACTGTGCACTCTCTCTCTGGGGAGCAGCCCTCACCCACTCCCTACCCCCTCTTCTTCCCCAACAGGCACATCTCCTAAACTCTAAGGGACCCTGAGACTTGCAGTCAGGATAGCAATGGGCAGCAGCAGCTGTCCCAGGCTAATCTCCTGAACCTGTCTCCAGGGTCCCCTTTTCTCTGACTTCTTAGTGAGCTAAGGCAGCCCAGCCTGTTCTCTTCTATTGCTTCTTCTGTGCTAAGCCCTTCCTTGTTTTACTGTCCCCAACTTTAACAAATGTACCCTCATAGTCACCTGGACTTGTGTTGTGAAATCTTTCCTGCATGATGTCAACAACCCTACATGATGTCAAGAACTACTGGCTGGCCCTAGGCAGACCTGCTCAGGACCAGGCCCCCTGTCCAGAAACACAATTATTACCCACTTATAAGGAAATCGAGGCTTAGTGATCCAATAATGTACCTGAAATAACAGAGTAAGAGGCAGAGCCCAGCAAATGTAGGCTTTACTGGCTCCAAAGCCCTAGCCATTAAACAACTTTATAATTAGTGAATAAGTTGTTTTCTCCAGAAAAGAAAATGGTGTTTTCCATGGTAGGTTAACTAGTTGCATTCTAGGCTGTCAAAGCATTTGTGCATTTTAGTTGTGGACAACTTTTATTTAGCATCAAATTTGAAAAAATATCAGTTAAATGTCATAGTGTTTTACTTGGCTAGATAATGTTTAACTAGTAAATCAAAGAAATTTAGAAATGTTTTTATCTTAGAAAAGATTTGAAACCTCATCAAACGATATGAAAAGGACATGGGATTATAATGGAAGAAGTTTTGCAAATCATAAAACAATGAGAAATTTGAAATATAGTCAAGATTTCTTCCTAAAGTACCAACAAAAGTAGTTCTTTACAAGTATAGAAAGTTGCTGTAGGCACAAATACATGATTTTTTTTTAAAAAAGTATTTCCCTAAAGATTGTTTAATCAGAGAATTTTGGTAAGTCAGAGAAATTCTACTGGGAATTAAGGAAAAAATTTAATGTCATTTTGTTTGCATATTTTTATACTACCTTCTAATTATGTGCCCAAGTCTTCTTGGGCATGCACTAGAAATGCTGAACTCAAAGTACAGAAAGACACACTAGTAAGAAATGCTGAGGAAAGAAAATGAATGATTAGGCATGGTGTGCAATTTAGCAGAAACTCCACACACACACACCACACGCACACACACAACACCTGAAGGGAGGCATGACAATTTATACACACGATTAAATCTCCTGCTGCAGAACATCTGCAGATACAAAGTTGATGGGATCTGCATACAGTCAGAGCTATATTAGTCATACTCAAGTACTTGCACATCTTTTTGGGTTTTTAAAAAGATTTTATTTCTTTATTTTTAGGGAGAGAGGAAGGGAGTGAGAAAGAAAAGGAGAGACATATCAAGCTGAGAGAGAAACATTGATTGTTTGCCAACCGCAACCCAGGCATGTGCCCTGACCAGGCATCACCCGGAGATCTCTCACTTTGGGGGACGACCCACAGCCAACTGAGCCTCTCTGGTCAGGGCAGTACTTGCATGCCTTTAAACCTGCTCTAGTCGAGGCAAGAATATTGAGTCCACTGACATAAATCATATTTAAAAAAATCAATGCTCACTAAAGTAAAAAGAAAAAGATGGTTTTGATGTCACTTTTGTTTCAATTTTCTCTCTTCCTTCTTCAGATCAGTGCAACTTATAATTTGTTCTTCCCTTGAAGATCATTTTTTACATTTTATCTCTTTCTTCTTACTGGAGAGTATATATTTGAGCAATGAATAATATACTATACTCTTCAGTTTGTTTATTTGGTCTGCTCTATTCAATCATCTTATTTTTCAGTAGTGTATTTTTCTGAAATTGTGAGGGCTACCATTATTCTACTCTCACAGAATCCCTGAATGTTAGGATGCTCAAAGGGAAGAGAAGGAAACAAAAATACAAATGACATAGTCTAGTGGTTAAGAATATGGGAAACAGAATAAAATGGAATGCATGTGAGTCTCAATTTTGTCACTTTTAGCTGTGTGACATCAGGCAATTTAGTTTCCTCATTCGGAAAATTAAACTATTAGTCAGGTTGCCCTAAGATTAAATGAGATATAAAATTCTACTTTCTGGAACATAGAAAATAGCAGTATTTTGTAATTTTAATTATTGACAAAGATCTTCATAATTTGGCTTTTATTAATTTAGAAGTGACGTGGGACAAGTCAGCTTGAAACCTGTTATTCGACTCTTTCCAGTAGGGTAGAGAATCTGCTTTCACTGCAGAGCCTGAAGACTCTTCATATTATGTGACAGGTTTGGACAGGCAACCTACAGCATTCAGCATACGTTTTTCAGTGTTTTACTCATTCAACAAATATTCGCTAACGGCTATTATCATCCAAGCATAATTCCAATGATAAGATTGTAGTATAAAAAAAGCAAGCATAATTTTATATTCACAAAACTTACTTTTGAATATATTCCTCTTAAAGGTTACATTAGAAGCCATTAGTTAATGGTTTTATATAAGTAAATAAGCATTGTATAATTTGAAAAATAATAGTGCATAATGACAAAGCATCCACAAATTGCTTAAATAATTGAAAAATTATTTAATACCTCACATGGCTGTAATTTGGGTTATGTAAGATTCCCTTTATACTTAATATATTGGCTCAGTTTAAAAGGGGCTACACCCTTGATTTTCATAGACTTCTAAAGATGTTTTTAAATCCCATACATTGTTTGCTGCAGCAATATTTTGTAATAACAGATGTTCGCACCTAAAAACATGTCATTAATTATGAAGACTGCCCTGTATTTAATGAGAATTCTTTATTTCTCTATAAAATGCTGATAACGAACTTGAGTTTCCAAGCTAACTGTATCTGATGTTTCCATATAAACCTATATAAAACAAAATATCCCAAATAAAATATGCAGACCAACTATCACAGTTTTCTGTATTATGTGAGTGATAATGGAGACTAAAATTAAGAAGTTTAGCCTTTTATAGAAAGAAGCTTCTGCTTGAATGGAGCATGTCTTTACAGTTTCTTTGTAAATAGAGAAATTAAAAAAAACGAGATAGCACTGAAGATACCTAGGTGAACATAGGATCCTCTTTCACGTTGCAGTCAGGGAAAGAAATTGAGTAAAGGGGGCACATGTTTGCTGAGAATGAGATGACACACTGTGCCAAACGCAGTGGTACATGATTCCCCATCCACGCACAACAGCTTTCTAAAAGCTCATTAGGTAAATATATGTGAAATAGATCTTGTTTCAAAACTTGTCATCACAACCTAGTAAGATAGGTATTCCTATCTCCATCCTTATCAACAAGGACACACAGGATCAGAGTCTTTCACTTGGGACAGATGAGAGAAGCATGAACATGTCTGGTTAGAAACAAAAAATGGTCACTGATCTTTAAGGCTCAATCATGTTCATTCCACGAACACCTTTTTAAGCACTTATGAAGTACTGTGCATGCTCGCAAATATATTAGTGCTCTTCCCTTTCCACTCCCAGCCTCTGGGCTGCCTGGTCCGTTCCAGGAAATGCCAAGTTTCTCCCTCATTCGTTGTACTGCACATGCATTATCTAAGATTGTTCTGTTTCAATATAATAGTCTCCTAAGTAAGAACAACTCATTGATTTCACAAAATGGCTTGAAGATAGTGTATCAATAATGGTATACACATATACACACATACAATGTATGCAAAAATGCATACATTGGTACAGGAGATTTCAGTCTTTTAACTGAAAGAAATATTGTATGCCTCGATTTGTATAACTATCTCCAGGCAGAATTGTCATTTTTAAAACTGAAATATAATTGATATATAACCTTGTGTAAGTTTAAGGCATACATGTTAATTGATACATTTACATACTGTGATATGATTGCTACCTTGGCATTAGTTAACACCTCTAAGTCATCACATAATTGTCATTTCTTTTTTGTGATGAGAGCAATTAGAATCTAGTCCCTTAGCAATTTTGAAGTTTCTAGTACAGTTCTGTTGACCATAATCATCATGCCATGTGTTGTCTCTCCAGGACATCCTCATCTATTCATTCCTAGCTTGTACCCTTATACAACATATCCCAAATTCCCTCACCTGCCATGACCTGGTAAGTACCATTCTACTCTCTGTTTTTACAATTTTGGTTTTCTTAGACATCATCTAAGAAAGTATATATCTTTCTAAGTATATATCTTTATCTCATTGACCGTTGCCCTCAAGGTCCATCCATGCTCTTGTAAAGGGAAGGATTTCCTCCTTTCTCGTGACTGAATGATATTCAACTATGTATATATACCAAAGCTTTTTTTACTCATTCATGCATTGATGGACATTTAGACTGTGTCCATATCTTGACTATTGTGAATAAGGCTGCAATAAACAAGGCAATATGTAAATCTCTTTAAACTCCTGTTTATATTTCCTTTGGATATGTAGCCATTCTAACAGGTGTGAGGTGATATACATGCTTGTCATTTTGATTTGCATTTTCCTGATGATTAGTGATGTTGGGCATCTCTTCATGTGCTGTTGGCCATTTGGATATGGTTTTTTTTTTAATTACTTTATTGTTGTTCAATTACAGTTTAAATTTTCTCCCCATCACTCTCACCCCACCCCAGCCAATCCCACCCCCCTCCCCCGCTTCCACCCTCCCCCTTGGTTATGTCCATGTGTCCTCCATAGTGGTTCCTAGATATGTTTTTTTGCAGAATGTCTATTTACTTCTTCTGCCCATTTTTAATTCAATTTTAAAAATTGAATTGTCATGCTACCTAATATCAAAGGATACTACAAGGCCATAATAATCAAAACAACCTGGTACTGACATAAAAACAGACACATAGATCAATGGAGCAGAATACAAAGCACAGAAATAAACCCACAACTTTATAGGAAATTTACATTCTACCAAGCAAGCAAGCACATACAATGGGCTAAATACAGTTTATTCAATAAATGGTGTTGGGAAAATTGGACAGATATGTGCAGAAAAATGGAACTGCACCGCCTTCTTACACCACAAACAAGAATTTATTCAAAATGGATCAAGTACTTAAATGTTTGACCTGAAATCAGAGAAGAAAACATAGGCAGCAGAATCTTAGACATTGCTCATAGCAACATTTTATCAGATATATGTCCCCAGACAAGGGAAACAAAATAAAAAATATCAAATGGGAGTACATCACACTAAAAAGTTTTTGCATAGCAAAGGAAATCATCAACAAAATAAGAAGACAACCCACAGGATGGGCGAACATATTCACTAATACATCTGACAAGGGGTTAACATCCAAAATTTATAAAGTACTTATAAAACTCAACACCAAAAAAATAAACAAGCCAATTAAAAAAATGGGCAAAGGACCTGAATAGACACTTCTCCAAAGAGGACATAGAAATGGCCAATAGACATATGAAAAGATGCTCAACATCACTACTCATCAGATAAATGCAAATTAAAACCACAATGAGATGCCATCTCACACCTGGCAGAATGGCTACCATCAATAAATCAAAAAACAACAAGTGGCAGAGAGGATGTGGAGAAAGGGGAACCTTTCTGCACTGTTGGTGGGCATGCAGATGGTATAGCCACTGTGGAAACCAGTATGAACATACCTCAAAAAATTAAAAATGGATCTGCTTTTTGACCCAGTGATCCCATTTCTGGGAATATATCTGAAGGAACCCAAAACACTAATTTGAAAGAACACATGCACCTCTATATTCATGACAGCATTATTTACAATTGACAAGATATGGAAGCAGCACAAGTGTCCATCAGTAGATGAGTGGATAAAACAACAATAGGACACTTACACAATGAAACACTACTCGGCCATAAAAAACAAGAAAATTTTACCCTTTGCAACAGTATGATTGACCCAGAGAACATCATGCTAAGTGAAATATGTCAGTCATAGAAAGACAAACAACATATGACTTCATTCATACATGGAATCTAATGAACAAACTTAAATAACAAGCAAAACAGACAGATTAAAAAATGGAAAAGAGATGACATTTAGTTGGGAGGGCAGATTGGGGGTGGAGGGCCTGAGCAAAAAAGAAAAAGGACTCGTGGACAACAGTGTGGTGATTGCTGCGGGCAGCAGGCTGTAAGGGGACTAAATGGTAATGGAAAAAATACAATAAAGATAAAAAAATAAATCCCACTGCATAAAGCTAACTAAAAAATTTCTTAGTGTACTGTTTCAAAACAGGGTTATGATCTCAAACATATTATTAATATTAGATCAAATTATTATTAGACAAATTGAGACTGTAATTGAATATAACTATACTTTGAACTTTAAGTCTACATTAAAAATGTATATGTTTTTCCTGTATGTAAAAATAATGAAAATTGAATTGTATGAATTTTTGTGTTTTGAGTATTAAGCCTTTATCTAGTAGATGTTTTGCAAATATTTTCTCCCGTTCTTAGGCTGACTTTTCATTTTGTTGGTTGTGTGTTTTACTACGCAGAAGCTTTTTAGTTT
>VMDR010036886.1:0-10379 GCA_007922815.1 Macrotus californicus | reverse complement strand
AGAGGGGAAGGGAAGGAAAAAGAGAAGGAGAGAAACATCGATGTGAGAGAGAAACTAAAATCAAACTGGCTGGTGACCTTTTGCTTTGTGGAAAGATGCCCAACCAACTGAGCCACACCAGCCAGGGCACATGCTCTTTTTCTTCTGAGGGCACTGCCACCTGCAAAAAATAGTCATAGGGAAAAGTTACCCCCTCCACACACACACAATTTGTCACCAGTGGGTGACTCAAGGTTTAATGCAAGTACTTCTACTCTGATGTCCAAAGCTTTCACTATATAGGTGATGTCCTGTTGGTTGGCAAGTTAAAAGCCTCAGTCTCAGAAGCCCTGACTATGGTGTGGTTGGGGAGGAAAATAATTTTTCTTCCTAGCTTTTTTAAGTTCTTCTGGCTGTGCTAATAATCAAATTAACATGAGACAGGAGAAAAATCATCAAATTTAATATGTCTGTGCATACAGCAGTGTCAGAAGAATATGAGATCCCAGGACAGATGATGCAATTAAGGTTTATGTACCACCTTGAGCTACAGAGAAAAGGGGGTTGTGGTTTGGGACTTCAAAGGACAGGAAGGCAATTCACATGGAGATGGAAAAGCAAATGTTTGATAAATAAATGTTTGCCTGGCCATCTTTAAGAATGGGACACAGAGAGGACTTTGATCAAAGGGGCCTTGCTAGGTTCCTCCCTCTCCGTTACTCTTAGTTCATATTAAACTACGGTTATCTATGAAGTTATCTCCCTTCCTGGAGCAGGTCCTCTATCTAAATTCCATTTAGGCAACTAGGGTAAAGAGGAAAGTTTTTTTTCTGTGTCTTTCCTTTCTTAAATATAACCAGAGTCAATAACCCAAAGACATATTTTGGAGTTGCAAACTGGAATCCTCAGCGTCATCTCACCTTCACCAGCAGGAATAGCTGATCATCCCCCTAGGATGAGACATAATTGCAGATAGTTTCTTGGTTCCACATGGGTGAAATTACCTCACTTAGTCCGCCTGGAAGCCAAGTAACAAAACCTACTGTCTCTTACAAAGTACAGGACTCTATGTTTATGATACAGAAACCACAACTGCTGCCAGACTGTAACTTCTGGAAAAGTCTTCTCATTAAAAAGTCCTCATTAGTGAAAAAGGTGAAGGGATTGAGAAGTACAGATTGGAAGTTGCAAACTAGTCATTGGGATGTAAAGTACAGCATAGGTCATGTAGTGAATAATCCTGTAGTAACTATGTATGGTGCCAAGTGTGTACTGGAAATATTGGGGGAACTGCTTTGTGAAGTATATGACTGTCTAACCACTGTACCATACCCCTGAAACTAATACAAAATAATATTAAATGTAAACTGTAATTGAAAAATAAAATTTTAAAAAGTACAGGACAGCCAGTGCAATTTGAATTTCAGATAAATAGCAAATAATTTTTTTTGTATAAGTCTGTCCCAAATATTGCACAGGCCACACAACTAAAATTGTTTATTGTATATCATAAATTGAAATTTGGCTGATCATCTCATATTTTTTCTGGCAATGCTAAATGTAATCCATCTGCATCCCAATGCCTTGAGCCCCTAGTGTCATTTTGCTATGACAAACTAAAAATGCTGTCAAGGAAAACTTAGCTGTTCTCTCCTCTTCATCATTGCTAATCTTCACTTCCTGGGGTAACTGGGATTCCAAATAGGTCAAAAGTGAATCCTCATTTAAATGTGATGTTCCCTCATGTGCCCAACTGAATTTTTAAAGCCAACTTTATCAAGGTTTTATACACACACACACACACACACATGTGCATGTATGTATACATACATGCAATAAAAATATCCATGTAAAATAAAATAAAATAAAAAAGAGTCCCTATTACAATGGACATCGGCCCCTTCTGTTCCTAAAAGATTGACATCTGACCTGCGACACCCTTGCAGGTTATCAGTGGTACCTAAACAAATTCATATTTGTTCAGACTGTGTCGTGTTTCACTCAATGGATATACACCCAAATTGTTGTAATGGATGTTGCTAAAAGTACTGGAATAACGGATGTTCTAAGTATGTGTAATACCTTCTCTGATTGTCTGGAATGTTTCCAGTGGAGAAATTCTACAATTAAAACAGTACCAGTGGGATAAGACACAACTAGGAGCCCACATGGCTTTCCCAGCTCAGCTATATGATGTCACTAAAATAACACCAGATGAAAGAGGGTGGCTGATCACTGTATTAAACAAACACCTAATAGAGATGCAAGAACATTTTTTAAAAAATCCAACAGATTGCCCTCCCACTCAGGCCTAATGAACCTTTTGACTGACAATTATGTGGACCGAAGCCTTTGGCAAAAAGAACTTGCCACTAGGCCACAGTCCCCCTGTGGTTTGCACATGGCATTTGTCTTGATAGATTCTTGAGGATAACTGGACCTAAGTTAGGGACAGATCAACTAAGTTAAAATCTGATGGGCACCCTGGGCCACTTGCACCAGTAAAATCACCCCAAAAAAACTGTTTACAACTTTGCATGAAGCTGCAGACCCAGGGAAGGGCCCTGCACCCCTGAGGGCAACATCAGCACAGACAGAAACCAAAAAAGTGCTTCCACCTCCCAATCCACATCTTTCATCCCACAACCACAGGTGCCAGACAGGACCAGGGAAGAAATATGCATCCCTTACGATAGTGAAGACTGAGATGGTACTCCAGGGGCACCAGGCAAACAAAGCAGACCAGAATGACATTGTAGATTCTCTGAAAACTGAATTGACACTGGAGCCACAGCCCCCCAAAATCAGGACCTCCATGCTAAACCTCAATAGAATGACTGACTGCTAAAACAGAAGATTTAAATAGGATCCTGAGTCTCCTAGCATAATACACAAGATGTCCAGGATATAGCAAAAGTCAAGGGTGATGTCACTTCCCCTCCATAGTCACAGTGTGAATGAAAACACAATCGACAGAAGCCAACACTAGGATTAATCAGATGTTGGAATTATCTGACAAGGATTTTAAAGTAGGTATTATAAAAATGATTCAATAAGAAATTACAAATCAACTTGAAACAAATGAAGAAATAGAAATTTTCACCAAATATAAGATATAAAAAAGAATCAAATGGAAATGACAGAACTGAGAAATACAAGTGAAATTTAAAACTCATTCAAAAGGATCAATGGCAGAATACATTTGACAAAGGAGAAGTGATCTTTGTTTTCTTTTTTCTTTTCATTTTTAAATAAATGGAAAACTATATCATGTTATCAATTGGAAGAGTCAATATGGTAAAAAAATGACCAATTCTCCCCAAGTGATCTATCGGGTTAATGCAATTACTATGAAAATACCAGCAAAATTTTTCATAGAGCCATGGCTGGTGTAGCTCAGTGGATTGAGCACAGGCTGCGAACCAAAGGGTCACCGATTTGATTCCCAGTCGGGGCATGTGCCTGGGTTGCAGGCCAGGTCTCCAGTGGGGGCCATGTGAGAGGCAACCACACATTGGTGTTTCTCTCCCTCTCTTTCTCCCTAAAAAATAAATGAATAAAATCTTTAAAAAAATTTTTTCATAGATATAAACAAGCTTTTTCTAAAAGTTACATGGAAAAGCAAAGACTACAATAACTAAAACCATTTTGGAAAAAGAAGAAATAAGCAGGAAGAAACACTCTACCTGACATTAAATCTTATTACACAGCTACAAGAATCAAGAGAGTGTGGTATTGGTAGAGGGATAGACACATAGATCAATGGAACAGAATAGAGAACCCAGACACAGACCCACACAGATGTGGTCAACTGAGTTTTGTTAAGGGAGAAGAAGCAATTCAACAGAAGAAGGTCAGCCTGCCCAACAAATGGTGCGAGAACAAGAGGACATCAACAGGGGAAAAATGTGAACCTGGACCAAACCATACACCTTCTACAAAATTAACTCAAAATGGGTAACAGACTTAAATGTAAAATGTATAACTTTAAAAAAAAAGATGTATTTATTTATTTTTAGACAGAGCGGAAGGCAGAGAGAAAGAGAAGGAGAGAAACATCAATGTGTGGTTGCCTCTTCTGTGCCCCCTACTGGGGACCTGGCCCACAACCCAGGCATGTGCCCTGACTGGGAATCAAACCGGCAACCCTTTGGTTCGCAGGTCAGCACTCAATCCACTGAGCCACACCAGCCATGGCACAACTTTTAAAATTTTAAAAGAAAACAATAGAAAAGCTTGAGGACATTAGGCTAGACATCATTACACCAAAAGTACAGTCCGTAAAAGGGAAATGTGACCAATTGGGTTTCATCAAAATTAAAAAGGTTTGCTCTGGGAGAGACTCTGTTAACAGAATGAAAAAACAAGCTTTAGAGTGGTAGAAAATATTTGCAAAGCATGTATCCAACCAAGGACTTATTCATATATTTAAAATATATAAAGAACTCTTAAAACTCAACAGTGAAAATCAAGCAACCCAATTAGAAAATGGACAAAAGACATGAAGAGACATGTCACCAAAGGGGATGCATATTTAGCAAATAGTTATGTCAACATTATTAGCCAGTAGGGAAGTGCAAATGAAAACCACAGTGAGATATCTTTACACACCCATCAAAATGGCTGAAACAATAATGACAACACTAAATATTGGAAGGATGCAGAGAAATTGGAAGACCTACACTACATATATTGCGTGTGAGAATGTAAAATGGTGCAGTTACTCTGGAAAACAATTTGGCAGTTTCTTATAAAACTCAACATACAGCTACCGTATGACCCAGCATTACATACCTGGGCATTTATGTCAGAGAAATAAAAACTTACATTCACACAAAAACATGTACATGAATGGTATTAGTAGCTTTGTTTGTAATAGCCCAAAACTGGAAATAGTCCAGGTATCGCTCAGTGAGTGAATGCTTAAGCAAATGGTGGTACATCCATATGATGGAATATACTCAGTGATAAAAAAGAACAAACTGTTGATAAATACAACTTAGCTGGATCTCAAAGAAATCATGCTGTGTGAAAAAAGCCAGTCTCCAAAGGTTTCAGATTGTAAGATTCCTTTTATGTAACATTCTTGAAATAGCAAATTACAGAGATGGAGAACGGATTAGTGGTTGCCAAGGGGACAGGGATGGGGGAAGGGGACTTTAAAGGCATAAAGGCATAGCACAGGGCCCTTTGTGTTCACTGAACAGTTCTGTGTCTTGACTGCAGTAGTTGTTACATGAATCTACATATGTGATAGAACTGCACAGCACTACACACACGAGTGCATGTAAAATGGTGAAATCTGAATAAAGAGTAGATTATACCAATGTCCATTTACTTATTTTGATACTGTACTATAGTTAACACCATAACTATGTAAAGGATACATGGAATCTCTTTGTATTGCTTTTTAGCAACTTTATGTGAATTTATTATGATATCAAAATTAGAAGTTAAAAAAAAAACTGCATGGCCCTGGCCAGGTAGCTCAGTTCTAAATTGGTTAGAGCATTGCCCCAATACACAAAGACTGCAGGTTTGATCCCCAGTCAGGGCACATACAAGAAGCAACTAAGTGGAACAACAAATTCTCTCTGTCTCTGACTTTCTCTCTTTCATCAATAAATTTGAAAAACTGCATGAAGAGAGGAACTATGCTCAATGGGTAGAGTTGCCAGCTGTGGACTTTGCCCTGAACTCATGGTCAGTATAGCCTGGCAGCGAGGCTGATCAAGTGTTAGCCTCCATGAGGACAAGCATGATGACAGCAGGGTACACAAGCCCCACACCACTGTTTGTGATCCATAAGGATATATGCCTATGGAACAGGCTCCTTTCAGTATGTGCATTAAGGATCAACAACCTGGTTAACCCTGTACTGCCCAGAGAAAGACCATAAATGCCTGGACACAGAACTGCACAGGGTGCAGTAAGACAGGTATGATTCAGGACTGGGCCCCAGAATAAGACCTAATGATTCCAGCCCACAAGGCCAAGGGACCTGGCCAGTGTGCTGAGATTGCCAGTTACACAGTCGGGTGACAGAGAGCTTCAGAGTATATCCCCAGGGCAATGGACCTGATCAGTCCTGACAATAGATCCTCTAGGCCCATACCCTCCCTGCCTCTTGAGGTCTGTGTGCACTCACTTCAGTAGGTATTTTTTCAGGGCATGACACTATCCCGTCTGCAGAGCAGGTGGAGACATGCTGTGCAAGGACTCATAGATGAACTGGGTTTCATTTTAGATCCCCCAAGGACATCCAATCACTACCACATGGTGCCAACTTTTAATAAAAATTACCAAGCAAGAGGTCAATCACTGCACATTTCATGCCTGTATCAACTCCAGGTGTGAATGCTACTAAAAAATACAATGGACTTGTGAAAGAAAATATTGAAAAAAACGGTAAGTGGGCCATCAGGGCTCAGCTCCTAGTGGGGCACACATTTAAAACAGGCAGTATGGGCTCTAGTTGTGGTAATTCTCCACATTTAGAGACAATGTTTAATTATGAAGTTGGGGAAAGGGAAAGAGGCCCAGACTGGCCATAACAGCCTCCTCCCATGCCCACTTGCAGGAAGTCCAGTGACTAGACTTTGCAAGTGGCGGAAAAGAGATGGGAGGCAGAAGATGCTGATCTGGTGTTCCTTTGCCCACCAGGTTAGGCAGCTGGCCAGGGCAATTATGGTGACTGATGACAATGATCATAGGTAGGAGGTGACAACTTCTAAATTGGTCATGGAGTGGTGCACACCTCCAGTGGGAAGGGCACAAGGTACTAAGAAGAAACTACTGGGCAACCTCAGGATTAGTGTAGACACTCGATGTGGGGCAAGTGCAGGGGAGATTAGAAGACATGATACTTCAGAGACTGGAAATACCATCACATGGTTGCAAAAGGAGAGTGAGAACATGGGCTGGTGGGGAAGGAACACAGACCTGTGGGTTTGGCATAGTGGGGTAGGTGGGGGATCATTAGGCTCTCTTCCCTCTTGCCTGCAGGACACCTAACTTGTCCTCTCAGAATGCTGTGGTAAACTTGTCCTGGATCCCAAGTCAGCAAAATGGTCATAAACGCATAAGCAGAATCCAGTCTCCCCTGAGCATCAGTGGCAAAAGGCTGTGTTGGATAGGGTAGCCTGATCGTTCCATTCAAGAACACTTCAGCTTACCTTGCAGGAACTGCTAAACTTTGCTCAAAGAGTTTGTCTACCACGAGGGATGCAAAATTGGTTTATTCCTATTGTAATAAATGTAATAAATGATCCCACTTCTGCTGAAGT
Source organism: Macrotus californicus (assembly GCA_007922815.1). Lineage (NCBI taxonomy): Eukaryota > Metazoa > Chordata > Mammalia > Chiroptera > Phyllostomidae > Macrotus > Macrotus californicus. Next base: position 3,114 of record VMDR010036886.1, on the reverse strand, counting down.
TTATGCCCTAAGGGGAACGACTTCTCACATGGACATCCACCTGTACTTATCTGCAATGCATAAACCAGTCTAAACTCTCTAGCATGACTGGTGATGGATATTCCTATACCCTGGTCTGTTTGCTGGGAACCCAAAGCAGAGTGTGTGCAATTACCAACATCTCTTGCTGCATCTAGATCAATGACATATTTAGCTGGCTTGGCTCCAAACCAGAAGCCCAGCTGTAGTCTGTTCTCCAGGTGGGTCTGATCATTCTACCGGGGGTCATAGCCATGGTCATTCCCATATAATGTCAAGACAAAAACAGAAATAACTTGTTTTATGGCACTTCACTTTATTGCACTTTACAGATGTTATGTGCGTGTGTTTTACAAATTGAAAGCTAGCTCCTCCAGCATCAAAAAGATTATAACTCACTTCATTGTGATACTCACTTTATTATAGTAGTCTGGAACCAAACCCACAATATCTCCAAGGTATGACTATAGAAAGGACTACATCCAAGCCCCTATCAATACAACTACTTGGGGCATCTGAGGGGGTAGCCATGCTTCTAAAAAGAATTCTTAGCTAGATATATGAAAGGTCAGGCAGAGAAGTTTTAGAGGAACAGCTCTGCCATGGCACAGTGGTGACCTTGGTACATCTGCACATAGGCCACACACAAAAAGGCTTAACCAAAATGTGACATGAGTCTTGGCTAAAGGTCTTTCAGTTTTGCCTGGGATACAGCAAGATAAACAGCATGATGAGGATCCATCATGAGGCAGTTTCCCATCTGCCTCCCTGGCTCTGGTGTGGCTGGGACTTCCCACCTTGACCACACTTAGGGTACAGCTGCAGGCTCCTGTGTAAATCTACAAAACTGCTTGGCTGTGGTGGAGAGTTGGCTCTTCAATGACAGAGTGACTTATCACCTATGCTATCTGTCATCTGGCCCCTCTGGTTCAGTGTCATCCTGTGGGACTAGGGATATAAGATCTGATACCATGCTGGTCTTACTTTTGCTGTTTCTGTAAGTAATATGCTGTTTGAATACTTTTGGGCTCACTGTCTCGATTCTGACTAAATCCATGGATATGTGATAAGCTAGCCTAGCAGCTGCCACCACGGTGCTGCTTAGAAACTGCTTGCCTTGAGTGATATATATGTGCAGAAATGCGAGGGAGGATATGCTTCTTACACTTTTGATATTTTGATGAAACAACTCCCCAATGTCACCTCATCTTACAGTTGTCCACATCAGCTCATATTGCCCTGATGCATTGCCACCCATGAGGAATGTGGAACCCTGCAGCGCATTAGCCATTGTGCACCCATGGGAGCTTGGACATGGAGTGTTATTTAAGAGATTCTAAAAGGGAAGACAGGAAATTGTAACTGTAATTTTCCCAGAAAAAAAATCCCAACAAAAAGAAATTAGTTCATCTTGTGCAATCTTTTTTTAAATGTATCTTTTAATTTTGTGTTTATTGATTTTTAGAGAGAGAGAGGAAGGGAGATAGAGAAAGAGAAATATCTATTTGTTGTTCCATTTATTTATGCATTCATTGGTTGCTTCTTGTATGTGCCCTGACCAAGATCAAATCCACAACCGTGGTGTATCAGGACAATGCTCTAACCAGCTAAGGTATCCAGCCAGGGCATCTCTGCAATTTTAAAACACAGATCACAGGCCTTTTACAGTGAAATGGGTATTTGGAAATTAGTTAGGTCAACAACAGCCTAAATCAAACGAGTGTGTATTATTGTACTTGTATTACAAATCAAGAAATGGAGACAGTGAACTGGAAGGTAGCTTGTCCAAAATCTCAGGTGTGGAGGCAGGACTGACAATGTCCCTTTCTTCCACCTAAAGCTGAGCTCCTAACACAAGCTGTAGAAGCTGGAGCAAACACTGGACAACTGCAACACAGAACATGTAGTCCTTCTTTAGTTTGCAGTTCTTTTCCCCTTTCAAAATTTAAGCACAGTGTTAACATTAAACAAAATCTTAAAGCAGGAAAACAGATGAAAATGTTCACACTTATGGAAAATGCATAACCTACATGTGAGAGCAGAGGAAGTGCTCTGGCAACCTCATCAACACTAATCCCTAACAGTGGTAGTTGTAGTGAAAGGACTGGTGTGCAAGCCACAGTCTTCTCACAATGCACATGCATGAAGGGCACATTTTGCCTGAATGCTGATGGTCCCACCTTTGGAACGACTTCTCCTTTGTACCTGGTTGCCCTCTCCTTCCCAATGTCTGTGCTAAGGCTGTCACCCCACCCTCACTTGTTGCATATTCAGATGCATATTTGGGATTAGAAAAAGAACCAAAAGCTTATTTTATTTACAGTTTTTGATCATACACATTAATTAAACTTTTAATTGCACCATAGTTACATAGCAACTCATAGTGATGTAACAGTCTCAATATTCCAGTAAGAAGCAAAATACCAGAAAGATCTGGCTTCTTTACCTGGCATTCTTATTTTTTTTCTTTTTTTTATTGAGTTTATTGTGGTGACATTGGTTAATAAAATTATACAGGTTTCAGGTATACCATTCTATAACACAAAATCTTTGTATTGTATTGTATGTTTACCACCCCAAATCATGTCCCCTTCTATCCCCATTTATCCTCCCTTTACCGTCTCCTACCTCCCCCCACCCCCGCTCCCTCCTATTTCTTCTCTGAGTTTCAGGTATGGCTATTTGAATAATCCCTACAATCACTGTGAATTAGTTTTTAAGTATATGTTATTGATTATGCTATTACCATTGTCCCAATATTTCCCTCTTTGCCCCCCTCCACTCAGCATTCCCCTTCCTTCCAGCAATCCCCCTCTTATTTCATGTCCATGGGTCTTGCATATAAGTTCTTTGGCTTCTTCATTTCCTACACTATTCTTAACCCCTGTCTATTTTGTGCCTACCATTTATGCTTCTTATTCCCTGTACCTTTTCCCCCATTCTCTCCCTTTCCCTCCTCACTGATAACCATCCAAATGATCTCCATTTCTGTGATTCTGTCCTTGTTCTAGTTGTGTGCTTAGTTTGTCTTTATTTTTTAGATTCAGTTGATAGTTGTGAGTTTATTGTCATTTTAATGTTCATAATTTTGATCTT
>VMDR010036885.1:0-10381 GCA_007922815.1 Macrotus californicus | reverse complement strand
TTTTTTTTTTTTTTTTCATTTTAAGAAATTCACTTTAACGAATACATTTTAAGGGCTTTAATTATATCTGTTATTATAGAGGCCATCAAAGAAATTAGGACAATGATTTAAAAAGCATTCCTTAGGCTTTGTTCCCTCCTACTGAAAGCTATACCGAACAATTAGTCTGCAGATGTTAGAGTAAAGAACCCAGAAGTTCGCTGTAAGGAGGACAAAAGGCAGCTCTAGCTGGAATAGAATATCTAAAATGCCCTCGCCTTGCACTGAGTGAATTAAAATTGTCTAGTTTTCATTCATAATTTGAGATATAATACTTGTTACATGAAAACATGGTCAAGTTTTAAGCAAAGGAAAAAACTATATTCATGCTGAGCCTATTGCTGTGAGTGATGTGGCAGACAAAAGTAGTGGATTTTAAATAGTATAAATGAGGGTAGATGAGAGAGCCTGATGTCCCTTAGGTTCAGCGCTTAGCACAATGCTGAGTACACAGTAGGTGCTCAGAAATATTTGTTGAATGAATGGATCAATGGCTGAATTGATTTCTGAAGGTTAAGAACTGTTATCATCAAAGAGCTGAGCTGCAATGAAATGTGTATCCTGAGTGCACTTTAATATTTTCACTGACATCTAAGAGTTAGGGGAGGGATCACAGAGTGTAAAGTGTTAGCACTCAGGAGAGAAAGAGATGGTTTATTGTACTTCCAAGAAAGGTCAGTCCTGGGGAGTATTAATTGTGAGTGAGACTAAAGCACATTTGGGCTGAATGTCAGGGGAAGTTTTTGAAGAGTAAAGAGTGTTAAGCTACATAACAGAGCCAGAGGTAGAAACTCAAGGGAACTGATGGAAATCTCAATGTCTGGAGAATTTACAAGGAGACTGGACCGAGTCCTGGAGAAGTGGCGGGGAATCCTGAACCTCAAAGGTGTGTGTACCAGCAGAACTGTCAGGGTTTTACCTTGTTTCCCTGTTGTCCGAAACACAAAGAAAACGATGCATATGTGTGGTCTGGTAGAGGGGTCTTTGCAACTTTGACTGTATCACAGTGATACAGTCATACTAAAAGGAGTTTGTGTGTTTGGAAAATGATGCTGTGATCCGGTAAGATTCTGAGAGAGCAAGCAAGAAGCAACTGGTTCGTTCTGCAGTGCTTTGAAGTAATGGATTTATCAACTATGCATATGATTAAATATAAATGTCTCCAGCCAAAAAAAATAGAGTCTAACGCTAATTAGAAAAAGTGAACTCGTGAATTCCTTTTAGGTCTCTGATTCTTGGAAAATTAAATTTGAGGACAGTGATGCCACATAGCTTAACCAGACTCCAAATCTCTACTGTCCCCGGGAGCTAAAAATCTTCTAAAATCAGCCTACATAATGAAGCCTTTGTTATAGCTCAATTTTGCCTTTATTATATAGAGTGAGTGCTTTGTGCTGCATATTTTGTACGTTAATTTTAAAAGTTGAGCTATTCTTATCTAGGAAGTGAAATGACAGGTCACTCTACAGAACCCCATAAGGATTTTTGTTATAAAATGAAAATAGCTTTAACTTAAGAATGTTCAACTCAACCCCAATACAAATTTGCTGCCTTCAGCGTCCTAGTGCTGCTATCTAACTAAATCCGCTTGTCATTTCCTGAAGAACTGCTTCGAAAGGTGCTGTATCGCTCTTCTCGGGTTCGTTTTTTAAAATTTTAATAAGTGACAGAATGATAATGTTTGTGAAAATAAATTTGGATCTCATTAGTTTTATAGGCAGAGAAATAGATAGATAGAGAGATATAGATCCGGGTACAAATACACATAGGTGGGAGAGAGGGGAAGAAGGAAGGGCGAGAGAAACAACTGAGGTTCTTTAGTGTATGTAATTTAAGAATATTGTCACTTTGAACACGATAGAACCTCTCTCTTGATGATTTATGATTTAACAGTTGACTTTTTTCATTGGCGAGTGGATATATCATATCACATGGAGAATCTTTTTAAGAGATTAACTTTGCAGTTAAATATTCTAAGTAAATAAGATTAAGTTTCTTATTTTTAAGTGTAGTATGTGAAAAAAGAAAGATTTTCAGCAATTATAGGCTATATTTTAGATGTTCTGACATGAAATATTGGTTACATGTAATGCCCAGACTTCATGGTGTGGACTTTGTGGCTTTCTGGGTGGGTCAGCAGTGAGCAGCTGGGGAGCGGGCCTCCGAGGCTGTTCCAGTGGTGGTGGTGGGAGGGTGTCAGGACGGCTCAGCCCTCCTGCAGGCCCCACTGCCTGCTGGACACCTCCCTGTGGATGGCAGCTCAAAATCAATCATACCTCCCTCCTAAATGTGCTACCAGGTGCCCAGCTGAAAGCTGCAAAGCTAAAGCAGATGTGCTCTGAGATGCCTGTGTGCTGACCCCTGGGAGGGCCGCCGTGCCTCTCTGTGAGATGCTGGAGAGAGGACACTGACTGCCAGTGCAGCCCAGTGCACAGCCACGTGGGTTTTAGGTGTTGATTTGAATACAACGTGCTTTGAACAGAAATGCAAGTGGTGTTTACAAAGTAACTACGGGATGAAAATAGCCTTTTCTTTTTTTTCTCCTGAACAAGTATACCTTCTGCTGGGCAATTTAAGTATTTTAATCATAAAAAGGCAAGAGTAAATGATATCAATTTTTACTGATTTTCATTCTCCTTTTCCTTTTTTGCTTTATCACCCTCAGTAAGCAATACAATTTTATAACTTGAATAATGGCAGTGTGGGTGACAGTCCCTTATTTCTTGATTGGCTTTGACCTTGTGTACCAAGCAACCTTCCTGAGGATGCAAGTGGCAGTAGATTCTCTGTTGAGATTCCCCACAGGTCATCTAAGGCTGAGCCCTGGTGCCTGTGATTTAATCATGCTCATTCTTAATTTCATCAACAGTTCCCAATGATTCTGTAAGTCATCAGGCTAGGTGTTATCAGCTCTTTCCAAGACTGCTCCAGCCTGCCCACTTCAAAGGATGAGGTGACCTGGTTTTCTTTCTGAGTCACAGCTCCATAGTTTAGATAATTTTGTTTAAGTGTTCAGAGATTGCCAAGTCCCCTTTTGGCATTATTTTGTATAAAATGGGGATACATAAGAATAAAGAGATCTAAGAAGGTTGGTTCTGTTAGGAACAGACATTGGAATTGTCCAACTCCCATGATACTCTCATAATGTGCATACAGGTCTGTTCCGAAGGTATCAGCCCTGTAACATGAAAAATAGAGACATTGATTGAAGAACATATAAGACAGAAGATACATAGTACATAGGACAATGTCACCTTGGCCCCCTTCAAAGTAGGCACCAAAGTGGGACCTTCCACAGTTCTCCCAATGGCCATCAGCTGCCCCATAATATTTTCCTGAGTCTCATTGATGATCTGCAGTCTTTCCCTGTCAAAGGTGATTTAAGTTTTGGGAAAAGCCAGAAAGTCATACATAGGGTACCAAATCTAGGCTGTAGTGGGAATTGAGTCACCTGGGTGATTTGATGTTTCACCAGAAAATTCTGCAGGTGACAGGATGCATGAGCGGGCGTATTATCGTGATGAAGCTGCTGATCACCAGTTGCTCATAGCTGCAGCCTTCTGAATTATCCAAATAGTTTCCACGGAGGAATGTTCAAGCTTAATGCAAAATTTGATGCAGATTCATTGCTCTACTTAGTCACTTTGAATGCAAGGGCCACACAGTACACATGCTCACTCAACATTGTCTACCACCCCCACTGACTAGTACAGTGACATCATCATTGTTCATGCTTTCACATTCCAGTCCACTCTCCTTGGCTTCCAGGTCACATCGATGTCACACAAACTGTTCTTGTTGTATTAACGATGGCTGGAGTTTTTCCGGACAGATCTTGTATAATAGGAATAACAATCATAACACTTCATACAGGTTTTCTTGTAGCATAACTGCAAAAAAAATAGGTCTCATGGCAGAGTTCTCTTTTTCACATTCTCCGCAGAATAAATCAAGAGGTCAAAGCAGATCTCCAGTATCCAGTGAAACGAGTAATCTTTTGTGAACAAAGCAGGAAACCTGCCTTTAGCTTACCTCAAATATTTGGGCCTTAAAAAACCAAAGGCTGTAAAATGGATCCCAAAAGCCTCATCACACCCAAGTTTGTGAGATGACTATGGCATCCTTCCCAGTGGCATCCTATGTCTTTACAACAGAACCAACAGGTATGCCCCAAGGTACCCAGCAGTCTCCAGTCCTACCCCCTGCCAAATTAATTTCATTGCTGAGCACAAGAGCAATGAGAAGAAAGAATGGAAATGCAACAAAACTATGAAATAGAGAGTGACTTTTTATTGCCCACTTGTCGGACTGCATAATATGTTTGGGAAGTTTACGTATAACTTGATTCCGGTCCAAAACGTGGATTTGCCACATCTATGAAACAAGTTTCAGGACCATCATTCCCCAGCTCTTTCCCGTGGGTAGACTTGCTCTCCTCCCATTGTGAAAAGCCCCTACTCAACCCGGGGGAGAGCCACTTGTCTTCCTTAAAGCCAACATGAACCATTAGAGGAAAATCAAACTGAATCAACCAGTTCAGAGACATCCAACAGTCACAAAAGGCTGTCTTCCTGCTTTCACGCTCCTGGGAAGCTGTGGCTTCCAATGCTATTGGTACCCTCTGTTATAGAGCTCACAGACAGATGGTTTGGTCTGGGGAATGATGCTGACAGGACCTCCCATTGGCTGTTACACCAGGCCTGTCTTCACTCAAAGGCCTTCGCCCCACTGTCCATCTGCAGTTAACACTGGAATTTCTCTCCAGATTTTCTAGCTGTAATTACAGTTTCTCATTTACAGTGGAATGTTGCAAATGAGAAACTACTTGGAGCTACTTCATATACTTGGCAGCTGACTAAGGTGATCATATGTCCTGTTTTTCTTTCTTTCTGTCTTTCTTTTAAAAACGGGACAGGTCTTTGTTTTTGCTGAAGTTTGCCGTTTTCTCCTTGTTACGGATGTGCAGCCTCCTTTGTGCTGACGGCCAAGAAAATTCTGGACTGCTGCCCTGTTTGCCTCCAGAGACTGATACAAAGTCTTCAAAGTAAAGTCAGTGGGTTTTTTTCAAAACAGAGTTTACCAGAAACAAGACATCTTCATGCTTATGAGGACCTTGCTGTCTACTGAAAAACTTTCAAAGGCAGGCAGCCTGGACTTGGCCTCTCTGAGGTCTGCAAATGTACTTGAAACCACTTGACAAAAAATGGTTTCAGCACGTGCAACAATGACGTTAAGTCTCGATTTTATTATTTTAGTTTTTCATTTGGCACTGATAGAAAAATGTTTAAACAGATTTTCAGTTGGATGCTCTTTGGGGAGATCCTGAAGAGGACTTTCTGTCAGTTCTCAGTGAAAGTATAACCAGGAAACGATTTGTTTAACCCAAATTCCCCCAAATCTATGCATTTCGCTGCTGCTATGGGAAAGACTATCAAATCTGTGTGATAGGCTTCAGGTACATGAAGCGTAAACAGCCCCTTGTCTTATATGCTCTGCAAAGAAGGTGTGCTCCTGTCCTTGCCCGAAGCCTGCAGGACGATAGCGGTCTTAGTTACCCAGGACCTGGTCGCCCCTAAGTGCTGAGATAGAAACACACGTGCCATCTTTCCACTCCTCCAGACTATTTGCATCCATTATCCATTTATTTAGTGTTTGGCTCAGATTTAAATGAGTCGTTTTATAACCCCTGTTCGCAGCAAATCAAGTTGCAAGCAGCTGGCAGCCACAACTTGCAACTGGGATCAGCCCCGACGCTCCTGCCTTCTTGAAGGGCATTCTGTAGCTTTGCTTCGGCTCTCGTGGCAGGAGCTTCAGCAAATCTGTGCATTAGGTGGTGAAATGACCATGAGAACGATAAGGGTTTTGGGAAGTGGATGTCAGTGTCTATTCGTATGACTGTGAGGACTATTGATAAAGCTGTTTGAGGTCGATTATCTTCAGAGTGTGAGAGAATCCATGAGGACTTCCAGGGCACCACGAAAAGCTCAACCGCCTGAACCTGCAGAAAGGTCACTTTGTAAGAAAGGTCAGTGGCATCAGGAATGGAGACTAGGTGACAGACAGTGGTCATGAAGGAGGACAGAATGCTTTCATATCAACTCTGCACTCTTTGTATTTTTTAAGAATGACTTTTATTTAGAGACATCACCTCTACTTTTTTTTAAAATGGAATTTATCACTTTCTAGTTTGATAATTATTTACTATGCTTATTGTTTATGGTCTACCACTTCACCCCCTGCCTACAATTTCCAATCCCTTTCTCTACCCTCATTAGTCTCCCAGGCACTAGGAGGCACTCAAAAAAAAAAAACAAAAACAAACCAAAAACAATGGCTAAACAAATATAGGTAGTGCATGTTCATTTTCAAACCTTAAAAATATAGAAATGTATAAAAATAACATAAAGACATGTACAAGATAATAAAAGTCATTCATGTATTCTCACCCGCTAAACTACACCTGTGGCAATGTGGGAAGGCACGTACACTCACCCACTGTGACATGAATGTATGCATAACTGTGTACGCATCAAAATCAGTGTTTATCAAAGCCCTCCCTCCCTTGTTTCTGCGCATTCACCAAAGGGTACCTGTTGCAGTCTGGTCTGGGCTCAATCTGTCCCTCTCCGTGGTTCATAGCTGGGTGGGTACTGCCCAGACCCCATCTTCACCCACATGGAGACACTTGGCAATGTCTGGAGACATTTTTGGTTGTCATTGTTGGGGTGGGCTGTAGCAGTGCTACTGGCAGCTAATGTGTGAAGTTCAGGGATGTGGTTGAATTTCTGACAGTGCAGAAAACAGTCACTGTAGCCCACTCCTCCCAACAACAAAGCATTTCCAACCCAAATGTCAACGGTGCTGAGGTCAGAAACCCGGATCTACACTCTTCCTTTCCTGCTGTATTCTTCTGGTCATGTTCCCAAGTCTGTGAAGCCTCGATGTGAAGCCTCCTTCCTCTGCTTCTCCACCTATTATGGCAAGACTGGTGCCCTTGCCAAGGATGCCATCTCCATGTCCTTTCACTGGTCACTAATCACAGCTGGTGAAGCTACTCAGAGACGTCTGCTCTATTGCTGGCTCTACCCAACACTGGAATAGCAGCTCTCGCCGTCAGTGTCTCTCCACATTGCCAGATGGCTGGTGCCCAGCAGGCACCTGTGCAGACCTCGAGAAGTGCCTCCTCACCACCTCTGTGCTCTGCACGAGGATGCCAGGATGTAGAGGCAGCTGTGCTTGTGCCAAAGACAAAGAGATTAACTTTCAACCATCATTTATTGCTCAGATGTCCACAAAGTTGGTCAGGAAAAATAGTTTTTGTTCTCACTTCTCTACATGTAAGAGTTCAAGTTAAGTTCAAAGGGCCAGCTGAGAAACCATTATTTTCCTCAATATTTTTCTTATCCCAGCCTTGCTCAAACCAAATAGTCCTGCCCCCTCCTCATCTCCATTTGCGACCATGGGTGTCACGAGAAACCAGGGAAGAGCAGGAGATGCAGAGCTGTCTGCAAAGCAGCATTTGCCCTTGGCCTTTCAAAAAGGCTCTTTTGTGTTGTTTTATTTTGCTACCATTTCCCATTAAAATATGCCAGTACTTCTTCAGATATATAGAGAGCTGTTATTTTTTTTACTCAGATCGTCTTTTATATTTTCAGTAGCCTTATACAATTTAATTTACTTAAGTCCCTCCTGTTCTTTATTAAATATATTTCTTGGAATTTTGTGCTCTGTGTTGCTATTGTGAATGATTTTTTAAAATGACATATTTGAACTTTTTGCTGACTGTAATATATGTATGTCTCTATATAAATGTAGATAGTTATATATCTTGTTTCCAATGACTTTTAAACTTATTTTATTAATAGAGATACCTTTTAAGTTAATATTCTTGGATTTTCTAGGTGCTCATATCATCTGAAAATAATGGCAGTTTGTTTTTTCATGTATTTCCAGGATTGTGCTAGCCTGTAGGTCACCTCTGTACAAAAACAGGACAGGAAGCATCTTGTCTAGGTAGGCACTGTTGGCTGGTTTGGCGCATGGATGAAGTCTCTGAGGAAAGTACAGCTGAGGGCTCTTTCCTCAGGGCAGATGCAGCCCACCCCAGAGGGTGCAGCCCCGCCCCAGAGGGTGCAGTGACTGGGCAGAACAATGGCCGTGTTTCAGCTCCTCTACACCTCTGGCTTGGTGCCCTAGGGAGGGGACAACTGCTCACCTTGTAGGAGGGAGGTCTTACCCAGACCCCTTCACTGGAATTTTATTACCCCGCACTTCCTATTTTATGTTTTATTGCTTTGGTCAGATTGTAGAACAAGGTTGACTAGTAATGGTGATAGCAGTAGTTAGCTAGTTGTTTCTTTAATGCTATGAAGAGTGTGTTTGTATTTCTCTATTAAATATGCTGACTTGAGACAGATATTTGCTGATTTGAGATAGATATGGGTTAGTATGCATCTGCATAAATAAATTAGTGTTTTTTTTATTTTCCCATAGTGACCCCTTAGAAAATGAAAAATAGATCCCATCAATGGCAGACAGCAAAGAAACATATTAAGTAGAAATAAACTTAAGAAATATGCATGATATGGATATATGAGAAAGATCACAAAACTTTAGTTCAGAGCGTTAAACAAGCTTTAATTAGTGGTAAGACATACTAATTTCTAGTTGAAAGGACTCAAAGTTGCAAAGCTAATCAATTCCTCATAAATGAATATATAAATACAATGTGTTACAAATAAAAGTCCCAGGAGGGCTTTTATGTAAACTGACAAGTTGATTCTGAAGTTCAGCTGGCAGAGTAAGTGCTCAAGAATGATTTAAAGTCAAGGCACTTCAAAAGTGGCACTGGCTCTGAGAAGAGTCAGTTTGTATAAACCGTAATAATTTTCAAACTGTAGCTCTGTTGCAGGAAAGGCAAATACAGGGTAGGGCAGAAGTCAGTTTACAGTAGGGAGTATGCAAAACACAGGGTTTATTCTTGTACCATCATTTATTAATGATTGTATTATTTTCCGTACAAATAACTGTGAACCTACTTCTGCCCCACCATGGATATCAGTGTGACTGGAAAGAAGGTCTAGAAGTACATGTGTGTGGGTGTTTATAAAACTCATATCGACATATACATAACCATGTTAGTTTTCTAGATCAATGGGAAAATATCGACTACCAAATCAATAAATGAACAGTGTTGAAATAATTATCAATCTAACATAAAATAGACACTTCTGTGTCATATTACATAAACACAAAATGCCAAATGGATGTAAGACCTAAATATAACACAGTCAATTATGAAAGAATTGGAGTAAAACATGAGAACTTTACATATACATGTATTTTAGGATATGCTAAGGTATTCTCAAGAAAGGCATGAAATATAGAAGCGATGTGGGAAAAAACAGCTTAAAGGTTAAAATTGGTACCAGGAAAATGTCCTACAAATTAAGACAAATAGCAAATTACAGATAGGGCTTAAAAATTAGAGCATCCATCGTAGGCGAAATGCTACCATCCTCTGTATGTGCAGCTCTCCCACCCAGCACGACAGTGATGGGAACTTTTCAGGAGTGACCTCAGCCGTTATAAGGACGGGGAACTGCCGCACAGAGACGCTGTGCAGCTTGTTCAGACTCACACAGCTCAGATGCAGTGGTGACCGGGCTTCAGTCTAGTCTCTCCATGGCTTCCTCTGAAACACCAGGACTGAAGCTAACTGGTATTGTGAATTTGGGGGAAAGGGAATTTACCACATTCTGCACATGGGAGTTTAAATTGATAAACTTTTTGAAAGGAGATTTGGTAATACTTAGAAACATTTATCACCTAAAGGGGGAAGGGTTTTCAGGAACATGTATAAAGGACACATGGACAAAACCGAAGGGGGGTAGGATCAAGAGTGGGAGGTGGGGATGGGTGGGGTGGGGGGCAATGGGGACAACTGTACTTGAACAATAATAAAAAAATAAAAAAATAAAGTATGTTTACCCTTTAAGTCACCAATTTTCCTGTTCTCATCAGTGCACAAGGACATTTCTAACCTGTGGCATTATTTGTAACATGTTTGGCATGTAATTTAATATTCTGTTTTTGTAACTGTGTATATAAAGTTTTATTTACAAAATGAAACATATTATAGACCTATGTATGTATATCTACCAGCCCATCTATTTATTTCTGAAAGAGTTCTGCAAGGATACGCACCCATCTGCTGCTAGTGCTTGTCTCTTGGGAAGAGATAAATGGATCGAGACGCAGGTGTGATTAGGGGTGAGAACTTTCACTTCTTAATACAGATTTCTGCATTGTTAAATTTTAAAGTGAGGCTGTGGTATTTAAG
>VMDR010036884.1:0-10378 GCA_007922815.1 Macrotus californicus | reverse complement strand
AATTCCCATTTGACTTTATTGACATCAACCATAATCTGGATGGTAACAAAAACAGCCAAAAGAATGTTTGGGATTGACTCATGGATTATCAAAATTATTTCTAAAATTACTTCTAGAGCAGATAACATAAATATTATCACAACTGTATCTATTTTCTGCAAAGGAATTAAGGCAGGCATGAAAGAGTCCACTCAGTTGACCTGGGTTGCTGAATTCCTGCACATTCCAGTAAAGGACCTGTCTTCAGGACTAGCCCTTAAAATATTCTGCCTGGTAAGATTGCTCTTGTATGCTTGAGGCCTTGGGCTAGTCTGCTGTACCATTTACCCTAACAATGTGAATTGTGGTGAAGGTGGGTTTTTGCTTGGAAGAGCAGGGGAGGGCTGGAATTGGAGTATCTGAGGCTAGTCATGTGGGTTGATCCCCAGTAGAAGTCCCTGCACATCAAGATTTAGGTGAGCTTCTCCAGTTGGCAACACTTCACACACGTTGTCACAAATCACCACTGGGAGAGTTGAGTGCATTGCCATGCAACTCCACTGGCAGGGAAACCTGGGCATTTTCACCTGGCTGTTTCCGAACATTGCCCATTTGCCTTTCTCCTTGCTGTCTTTAATCTGTATCTTTCTGCCGTAACAAAACCTAACTGTGAGTATAAAGGCATTTGAGTTCTTCTAGCTCATCATTGAGCCTGAGTATGCTCTTAGGGACTCTTGACCAAACAAGGTGTGCTGAATTTTCTGAATTACAGGATTTTTAAAAAAATGAAAATATCACACATTTTCTTTTACAGCATATCACTTTTATACATGTGACAACAGCATACTTTTCCAGAGCTTCAGGCATATGTACCTTCTCTTTGGTAAAGTGTGAGCAGGAGCGACTTGCCTGTCAAAACTCATCAGTATTGTCCTACAGAGTTGGAATACTCTTTGCTCATGAAAAGGAAAGCACAGCTGTGTTCTGTAAATGAGATATTAGAGACAAAGTGTGTGTGTAACTTTTCCTTTTTTATTTTTAAGAGACATGAGGAAGGACTGCCATCTCTGCTACTTTCCGTTGGAATTAGAACATATCCAGAGGAGAAAATACTGAGCCTTCTTTTCTTTTGTCTCAGTGGGCAACTCTTTCTCTGGCTGGGTTTGCAATCACCTCAAGCCCCCTTCTAGAGAGAAAGCATCTTTGGCTTGGCACACTGCCGGTGCAAAAATTGGGACCATCACTTCATTCTTATGTTTGCCTGGTTTAATTACTTTGTGCTTTACTTTGTACTTAAGGCATTAATTTGTATTGTGATGATTTGCTCTTCCATATCCTTATTCGTTTTGATATCAAGAAGTCCATATGATGGTCTAATATCTCCACAGTTGCTAAGATTTAGAAATACCTGTTAACTCAGAAGTCATGTTAAATCTAGATACTTTTTTGTTTTGTTCTGTAAATGTGACATGGACTATACACTTATACATATAAAATCATAAAAATGTATATGTTTGCATTTATATGAAAATTATATACATGAAATATATTTTTACATACTTGATGGACATAATACTGCATTCCCTTAACTAGTGGAAATGACTACATATTTAGAAAGAAACTTATTCTATTTCTGTTGGTAAATACGTAATAACTCCATATAATACAACTAAAAATTTATTGGTATGGTTGACACTTCTTAAAAAGTTTTACTTCATTTTTTACTTCAAACTATTATATGCTACTCTAAGAAATTGGAATACTTAAGATAATTTCGAATATTGGCAACTCACAAAAGAAAAGGAGAGACAAATTCAGGAGTTCAGTGGGACATGAACCCTGCAATCCTAACTGGCACTGATATTCCATCTGGGTCATGCCTATTTCCAGGCAAGGAACACAAGCTACACACGATGAACCTTGTGCTTTGCCGTAGCTGGCCAACAAGCTGTTGCATTTGAGACAGTGACAATATTCGTATGTCATGCAGTTAGTTTTACTGTGAAAGTATTTTTCTAGTCTAATGAGATTTATGGATTTCCTTTTACATGGAGGTTCTCTACGTGCTTTATATGTTTATTATTATTGCCTTGCCTTTTTTTAAAGCCTTGCAAAATAAGAAACTATCACAACATACTATTTCTTGTGATTTTGACTGTAGGGCATATGCATTATTCAAGTAGCAGGCCAACTGGAGCACAAGCATGGCACAGAAGTGTTTCTATTACAGTCGTATGGGATTGTCTGAATTTCATTAGCTGCTGCTGGTTGTACTTGAAAGAAAAGCCCTTTATTACCATTAGAAACTTGCAACATTGCATTCCCTAAAACATCTAAATTGGGATTTCTCTGGCTTAAAACAAGTAGTTAGAAAATGGTATATTTACATATATAGTAATATAAAATGCTGATAATTCATTATTTATTTCCTTTTTTATCTTATTTGAAGCAATATTATTTCATGGCAAAGTGTGCCCACTCTGGAGGTGAACTATGTAGGTGTGGATGCCAGCTTTGACATTTTCTATCTAGGTTAGCTTGGCAACTTATTTTATCTCTCTAATCATCAATTCCCTTACTTGTAAAAAGGAAATAATATCTATCTCTCTGGACCTTTCTGAGAATTAATTTAGATAATACAAGGGAAGCCTCTAGAAAAAAACATTTTCTAGTCCTGCCTTATTTAGGCTCTCTTTGTATCAGTTTTTCTAGCTCTACACAATGGTCATAGTACTACCTCACAAATTTGTGTTGACTAAATACAATGCCTTAGAAAATGTATACACTGTAACTTTCAATGAATATTAGATTTCACCCACAGATACCTAGATCTGATCACATAATGGGTACCTCCTCATAGCAGCCTTTCATTGTTACAAGCTCTTTGCCTAAACTCATTGCTCTTTATTCAGTTACATTATCAGTTGTTGTCTTTAGATGAATCATGCTCCTTCTCCCCTTTTACTCAGTCATGCTGGAACACTCCTTGTTCTCAGAGTAGGGCAATCTAAGCTTTTTGCTCAAACAGGCCCAACTGAATTCATGGCTCTTACTCTCACCACCGCCGGTTTTCTTTTGAACTCCCACTGGCCTGCGAGGCAGATAAAAGGGTTACTTCCTTTAAGAAGTCTATTTTTGACTCATGAACTAAACCAGCAGATCCCTTACTCTTCCTTTACATGTCTTCGTTCATCCTGTCCTTCTTTCCTGCTCACCATACATGCAAATAACACACAACACAGTTTCCTAGAATATTTCTAATTATTGTCCATTTGTGTGAGTGTGTATGTATAGTTTCTAGATACATTTATCTTTCTACCAATACATATTGTAAACTCATCATTTTTCTTTTCCCTTAAGACTCTATGGCTTTTGAGGATGGAAACCTCCATTTCACATCCTCAGTGTCCACCCTTATTAATAGATGAGTTCCATCAAATGTTTTCTCTAGTTTTTGTCCTGTTATCTTTTTTACTCACTTTTTAATCTATCAACCTAACACACCTTGAGAATAAGACATCTCTTATCAGAAAGAGTGGCTGCATAAAGCCAGCCTTTAGAAAGCATAGGAGATATAAGAATCCAAGAAAGCAGGCATATTTTGGAAAATTAGCTCATGTGATTTAATGTGCCTTCTGAGTGTCAAAAGATCAAGTAGTTCCTAAACAGCAGTAACTAGGGCAGTGGCTAGATAGATTTACCCCACTTCCACAGATTTAGCTGGGAATGACACAACTAGTCCAAATGGTTTTAGTACATTACTTGTGGTAGAGCAGGCAGCATGAGCTCCAGGTGTACATTATTGTGCTGTGTCCCTCCAGTCCCGCTGGGCTGATGTGCAGGTGGGCCCAAGTGGGTATTGTGCACACAATGGATCTGCTGCATCTCAGGGACTCTTACGTTTGTGAGGGCCTCCTTTCATGTCAGTGCTCCTGGCACACTCCCCTCCTCTCCCTGCCCTTCCCTGCCCCTACCCGGCCTTCCCCAGCCTTCCCCTCCCCTCCCCTCTCCTCCCCTGAGTGTTCTGATCTAATAAATTACCTGCAAGTCATGTGCTACCTTTTTGTATTTAAGAACAGAAACCCAAAGACTATTTCTGTCATAACTTGTAAGAGGAGAGAGAACAATCAGGTATCCCAAAACAAGGTTCCAGACAGGAAGAGTGGCTGGTTGTATTTCATGGAATTTACAATCCTGCCTTAATTTATGGAAGATAATAATGCAGTAATTCACTACCTTCTAAATTCAGGTAAATCAAACCCACATTGTAGTATTACTAGTGATAGACAATGGATAGGAAGTGCACAAATTATATTTCTCTTTCTGCTACACCACTCTTGACTCAATTATCCTACTTACTTCATTAGCAGTAAGATAAGTAATAACTTTTTGTATTATTCCAGCCACTAGGCTAAGAACTTTTACTAACTTATCTCACTTAATTCTAAAAATAAACCTATGAAAGATACCATTACTTTTTTTAAAATATTTTATTTATTTATTTTTAGAAGAGCAGAAGGGAGGGAGAAGGAGAGGGAGAGAAACATCAATGTGTGTTTGCCTCTTGCACACCAGCTACTGGGGACCTGGCCCTCAACCCAGGCATGTGCCCTGACTGGGAATCGAACCGGCGACCTTTCATTTAGCAGGCTGACACTCAATCCGCTGAGCCACACCAGGCAGGGCAGATACCATTACTTTCTAGATGATAAAATAACTGAATATCCACTAGACAGAGTATAAGTTTCAAGAGGGCAGAAACCATGTTTATTTTAATTTATAGTCAGTACTATGGTATTTGACACTTAGCAGAAACCAATAACGATTAACAAATAAATGAACAAATTCCCATTCTAATGTGAAGATTCTGGGCTCTCATTTACCGAGTAAATTGTTTTTGGTTTCATAATAACAGAATATAATTCACTAGCCCAAGCCTGTTTTGTAGCTTCAAAGTTCATCTTTCAATCTATAATTCCAAGGAATTATCATAGCAAACTTTGAATAAAAATGCAGTGCATTCCTCTTACCTTATATATTAGGAGGTCTGAAAATTAAAGAACCCACCTGTAGTTTCTGAGATCTCTGCATATTGAATTTGTCTTGTTGAACTTAGAAGTATGAATTAAATGCAACATGTCCACCTGGTTGGTTGCAGACATTATATGTGAGTAAAACATCTGTGTCTATATTAAATAATGCTTCACTATCCAGGGGATAAAAATATATAACTTAATTGCCTGTTATCAAATAGAAAAATAGTCTAATGGCCTGTCTCCAACAGCCCTAGCACAGATAGGTAGATTGATACCTAGCTGGACAGAGGGAGTAGTTTTATACTAGAGATTGTTTTCAAAAGTTACCTGCAGTTTAAATGTACACTTTTATTCCATTGCTGGACTTTCCCTCCCTTGTCAGTGCAGTGCCTGTCTAGTTGAATTTATGATCAGTGACATGCACTTCGCTTTATTCTTCTAAAAGTGTTTTAAAAGCATTCTAGAACTCTCCAAACAAAACAAAACAAAAAAGCTAACTAGAGTAATGTTCTCTAAACAATAACTCATTTTCTAAGTGGCCAATAAATACAAACAAGGCAAGTCCCCAAAGCTCTCTTTGTTATTTCCTCGCGAGAAGAATTAGGAAGAAAAACCCACGTGGACTTGCTGCATAGTGACGGCTCTGTGGATCCCTTCCAGGCCAGCACTGAAGCCCCAGCCAGCTCACTGTGGGCCATTTAGCACAGAGTGGTGGGAAAACAACACCTGGAAGCAATGGCTCATGTCTTGTAGGTCAGTTTATCTTCAGCCCTTCCACTAGGTGGGATTGGAATGGAAGGGGAAATTCTACTGATTTCCAAGCTAACTTGGCTTTTCCTGAGTCCCAAGTATCAAGTGTCATATGATTAATGGTGAACATATAATTAATATTCTGAATCAGAACAACTTGGGTGTAAATGATGCTATTAATAATTGCACTAGGACTGGCTCAAAGAAAGATTCTCTTAGGCAAATTGAGACCTATGCTCATATTAAAAATCACAAATTCTGACTAATTCCCATATACCCTTGGATCCCATGTAAATAACATGAATCAGATATCCTTAACACATATGCACACACACAATGATAACACTTGCATGATCTACACCCTACCATAATCATACCTCTGTATTTTTGAAACCTCCCCAATATTTCCTAAAGAGTATCAAAAACTTCCTTTTATCTATTCTTCAGTCCATTTATTAGCATAAATTGGTTAGATCATTTCATTAGAAATTCAATGTTATTTTACAAGAAATAAAACAGGATACATTTACTTTTTAAAATAGTAAACTATATTTCTAAAATGGCATGTAGATTTTTCTCTTCAATTTTTTAATCTGGGAATCTTAAAAATGTAAGCAGGTATTTTTTATTTAAAAACATAAACACGAAAGCCTTGTTTAATGGCGCACCGTTATATGTTACCTACTTGATGGACAGATTCATGTCTCTATCAAAGCTTCATTTTCATGGGCAACAAAAACTATAGCCTTCAGAAAACAGCCATTGGATGACCCTTTGCCCCTCTGTGGGTTTGCCCAATCCAAGCTGGGGTCCGGAATATGTTTTTGGCTCTGTGTGTTTTCCTTGGTGACTTTCCTACTAAAATGCAGTGGGCAAAAGTGTTTGGATTTCTACTTCTGATGACAGGCAACAGATGTCTTTTGTCCACACATAGGTTCATAGCCTACAGGGCGGAAAATTATGTAGACAACTTTGATTCTGGTTTTTGTACCCCTCCAATTGTGTGTCCTGGGGATTGTCTCCAAAATTTACCTGCAGCTTGAAGATGTTATTCATAGTCCATTAAGAGTTTGAGCTCAGATAATAAACTTAAATCAGAATCAGTATGACAGTGGAAAACAAATTTTAATTTTCTATTAGGTAAGATTTTAGAGTTATTCTCAGGTTATGCTGGAAGCATTTTTTTTTATTGGGCCCTTCTCTTCTTTCCTCCTACCTTGTCCTCTATTTCTACACTCAGGGCTTGATCCTGGCTGTGGTTTTGCCAGGCTCCATGTGGTCAGGTCCAGAGACCTCATTCTTTCCTTGACTCTGAGGCTGAGTTTTGGGAGACCAGTTAAGTGCTGCACCTTCTCTCAGCCAGTTCTACAGCTGCCATTGAACAGAGTGTCTAGCTTGTACTGGGCCCTAGGAAGATACTCATTTCTGTCATTTATGAAGTTTCCACAGACATATAATACTACAGATGGTGAGAATCATATTTATAGGGTTTTACTTTAGTTAGGTTTAAAAAGTTTTTTTCTTTTTATTGAATTTATTTGGTTGACACTGGTTAATAAAATTATATAGGTTTCAGGTATACAGTTCCTCAAAACATCATGTGTACTCTGTATTGTGTGTTCACCACCCCAAGTCAAGTCTTCTTCTATCAACATTTACCCCCCTTTACCCTCCTCTACCTCCCCCACCCCCTTCCCCTGGCAATCACACATCTAATAAGATGATCTAACAAGAAAAATATAGGTAGACTCACAGATAGAGAGTAGGCTGACAGCTCTTGGTGGGCAGTGGGGGGAGTTGGGGAGCTGGGTGGGAGTGGTGGTGGACTGAGGAAAAAAGAGAAAAAAGAAAAAAGCTCATAGAATTAATATGTAAATTTGGCCAAGTTCTTAGAACTTTGTGTGGTTCCTTCCACTCCAGCCGCCCAATATACCTAGCCATTCCTTTATCAAGGATGTTAACTAACTTTGTGTACAATATTTTGTCCTCTAGCTAACTTGACTTGCATTTTAAATTGCAGCATATTTGCTTTTTAGGTTACTTAGTATTAAGCCATGTACCAGATGTTTGCATTCCATTTAACATTTACAATGACCATACAAGATGAGTACTGCGATTGTATTTCTTTAATAAATAAGGGAGTTTTAAGGAATCACATAGTTCTAAGTGGGAGGGCCAGACCCTTGAAGTATTTGCTCTTCAATCTTCAAAATTCTGTACATATATGACTAATTGCATATTCACCCATAATTTTCTACTAACAAGAACATAAAATTCAACTTCTAATAACAGATATTTAATTGAACTGCATATACCTACATAAGAGTAACCAGAAATTACAGCTGACTTTAAATTTGACTTCATATTTTGGGACCCAATATAGCATCTCATTTTAAATGTCATAGGTTCAATAACATCTGTGAATGTAATTTATTACAGCATTAACAAATGAGTCATTTTGGTAAATCGCGGCTATTTCTTCAAAGTTTCTGTAAATGCCGTTTCCTGAATTGACAGCACCACGAGCAAGGCAGTTTTATTTTCGACTTGACTTCAAGGTGCCCTGTGTGTTACAGCGGCTCCCGTGAATGCTGGCAACGGCTCGATACACTTTCAATTCCGCTTAATTGGGTATTCCAGATTTTATTATGACAATAAGTAAGAGAAAAAGAAAAAGAAAAACTACAAAATAAAACAGGTTTTTTTTTTTTTAGTATTAGAGTAATCTTGTATTCAAATGTTTGAAGTTCATATGCCAGTCATGATGAAAGGCTGTGCAGGGAAATCATAAAACCTCAACAAAGAATTGACTCCTTTGATGGGTGTAGCTTAGGTGGGAGCGTTAAAGATTTTCTTCATACAATTAACAAGAGAGAGGCCTGTGGTGGTAATTTCTGACTCTTTTCTCTTCAGAGATCACACATTTAACATTCGTTCAGGTTGCTGCTAAATGAAAACTTCATTTCCTGTTTGCTTTTCTATTCACAGATGGGATGAATGAGGGAGAAAGACAGAGAAAATATATTACATATCAAGGAAGAGAAATCCACTCAAACTAGCTAACATTAAGGGGTTGGGGTTGTTTTAAGGGTGAAGATCGGCCTCAAGGAAATTGAGAAAAGTCAGAGCATTCTAACATTACAAAGGGAACAAAATTTGACATTTCTGGATGTATCTGGGCAGCAGGAGTTTGTGCACCCATGTGCTAATATTGGGCAGTTAACATCAGTCAGTCACACCCAATGGGTCTGTTTGGTTTTTATTTCTATCTTGCTTCTGAGCGAACACCAGCTCATGTACCTCTTAATTCAAAATCCATGTAAAGAACACATTTATTTCAGGCCAAACAATGAACTGGAGGCCCTGGCCAAGTAGCTCTGATGGTTAGAGTGATGTCTTGATGTGCCAAGGCTGCAATTCCATCTCTGGGCAAGGCACATACAAGAAGCAACCAATGGATGTTAAATAAAGTGGAACAACAAATTGATGTTTCTTTCTCTCTATCTCACAAATCAATAAATAAAATTTAAAAAAATGAATTGGAAATGTATTCATCTCTAGCTGGAAATAAGAGATCACATGAAATAGAGAGTTGACGAGGTCCCAGGGTTGTGAGGAGGATAGGACATACAGGGTTAGGTGGGGTGATGCCAATTCCTTCTCTGCCATGTTTTTGTATAATCCGTATTAGGGGAGTTCATCTTTTCTGGACCGCATTCCGTATCGCAAGTCATACAATTCATGTCCTTGCATCAGAGTGAAAGAACAATCGCAAAGTCCTCTCAGTGTTAATGTTTTAAATTATCTAGAGCTCAGTTTTTAAACAGAATGAACAGTTTTCTTAATGTCTTGCACAATCACTGTTCTTGTTTTCCATTTCAGAAATTCATGAACCGCTGAAGGTGTTTAGCATCATCAAGGGTTCTGCCAATGCTTCCTATAAATCACCACGTGTGTGCCCTCACGGGACACACTCTCATTGTTTTTATAGTCTTCCTTGGAATAAGCGGGGCTGTTAAATTCTTTTTCCTTATTCAGAAGTCCTGGGTTCCATATTTCCTGTCTTCCACCATGACAAAACACGAGGTCTTGTCTCGTCCAGTGTTTTGTCATTTAACTATGTCTGTCAAGTTCTTTGTGACTTGTACTTGTCTCTAATTTGTAATACATGACCAAAGGTATTCAAGATAATAATATACAGATTTTGAAATATTACTTTATCCTTATTTGAGCAGAATGTTACTGTAGAACCACAGAAACTGATCATTTAGGGATAAGAAATAAAATTGCTATAAAACATGTTATTTTGTGCAGTGAACATTACTAAGTATAAATTGGAGAAGTACATTTGTCAATTTGTGCTGCCAGAATACTGAAAAATTCCAAAAGATCTGAGATAGCTTATATATATATGTGTATATATATATAATATATTACTTTTTTTTTTAAATGCACTATGGCACTAACCTTGCAGCTCCCCAAAGTGCAGTGAGTTTCATCCTAGTCATGTAACAAAGTCAGAGGCAGAGTTATCACTGATTCTGAACTATGGTACTGTTACATGTCCCTGACTTACCAGTATCATAATTAACTGGGGAAATGACAGGAATATT
>VMDR010036883.1:0-10380 GCA_007922815.1 Macrotus californicus | reverse complement strand
TCGATTTTGCCAGTTTCATTTTATATATATATAATGAAAAGAGAGAGAGACAGAGATGATTTCAAAAATTAGGATTTAAAACTAAATTTAATCAAGTCATAAAGACCATCAGTTTCAAAACTGAGCTCACACACACCACTCAGAGAACTGTGAAGAGGCAGTGGGAGCAGACTTGCTGTAAACACATACATTAATGGCATCTGGAAACAGGCATTTCAGTAACCCATCTAAATGAGAACTTCATCACCTACTTGTTTAAGGTGCTTTGAATTGCAGGCACAGAGGTATAGAAACCTCTGTCAGCCCTTAGGCAGAGCCCAGATAAGCAGGCTTTCCTTCCAGAAACACACTGGTTTCTCATTCATGTCAAGGCTGACATCAAGGTTTTTCTGTAACAAAGAGAAAGCAGTGTGGTACTTGCCTGTTCACCACTGACAATCTCCAGCTCATCATCAAGGAAAGAGAAGCCTTACTGCAGGCAGAAAGACCAGAGGTGGCTTTTATCTGTTGCAATGGTTATATAATACTGCCTCCCTTAGAAATTATATTGCAGTAGGAATCTTGGCAGCATCACCAAAAGTAAGTTAATAAATAAAACTTTCTGGCTCCAAGTTAACCTTACATTTGTCCTATAATCATCAAAAGGAACACATTAGGAGAACTTCCGGCCAAGATGGAGGCATAGGTAGACACATGATGCCGCCTCGCACAACCAAAAGGAGGACAACAACAAATTTAAAAACAAAAGACAACCAGAACTGACAGAATATCGAACTGTATGGAAGTCCAACAACCAAGGAGTTAAAGAAACACTCACCCAGACTGGTAGGAGGAGCAGAGACAGGCAGCCGGGTGGAGACTGACAGTCGGGCGGAGAAGACTCGCAGAAGGCAGCAGCTGGCGGACCAGGGTGGGCAAGGCAGCAGCTGGTGGACCAGCGGCTGCTGAACTGGGCAGTCCCACACCCACGTGCGGATAAACTGGGAGGAACAACTGGGGAGCAAGACAGACCATGCAACCCAGGGTCTCGGTGTAGGAAAATAAAGCCTCAAACCTTTGACTGAAAACACCTGTGGGGGTTGAGGCAGCAGCCAGAGAAACTCCCAGCCTCACAGGAGACTGTGTTGGAGAGACCCACAGGGTCCTAGAACGTGCACAAACCTACCCACCCGGGAATCAGCATCAGAATCAGCACCAGAGGGGCCCAATTTGATTGTGGGTAGCAGGGGAAGTGACTGAAAACTGCCAGAGAGCTGAGTAAGCAGCACTGTTGCTTCTCAGACCCCTCCCCCACATGCAGCATCACAACACAGCTATGTGGGTTGCCCCGCCCTGGTGAACACCTAAGGCTTTGCCCCTTACTACATAAAAGGTGCACCAAGACAAAAAAAAAAAAAATGGCCCAAATGAAAGAAGAGATCAAAGCTCCAGAAAAAAATATAACTAAGCAACGAAGAGATAGCCAGTCTATCAGATGCACAGTTCAAAACACTGGTTGGTAATCAGGATGCTCACAGAATTGGTTAAATATGGTTGCAAATTAGATGAACAAATGAAGGCTATGCTAAGTGAAATAAAGGAAAATGTACAGGGAACCAACAGTGACGGGAAGGAAACCAGGACCCAAATCAACATTCAGGACAAGAAGGAAGAAAGAAACATTCAACCAGAACACAATGAAGAAACAAGAATTCCAAAAAATGAGGAGAGGCTTAGGAACCTCCAGGACATCTTGAAACATTCCAACATCCGAATCATAGGGGTGCCAGAAGGAGAAGAAGAGAAAGAAATTGAAAACTTATTTGAACAAATAATGAAGAGCTTCCCTAACTTGGCAAAGGAAATAGATTTCCAGAGAGTCCAGGAAGCTCAGAGAGTCCCAAAGAAGTTAGACCCAAGGAGGAACACACCAAAACACATCATAATTACATTACCCAAGATGAAAGATAAAGAGAGAATCTTTAAAGCAGCAAGAGAAAAGGAGACAGTAACCTACAAAGGAGTGCCCATAAGACTGTCAGCTGATTTCTCAAAAGAAACCTTTCAGGCAAGAAGGGGCTGGAAAGAAGTATTCAAAGTCATGAAAGGCAAGGACCTACAACCAAGATTACTCTATCCAGTAAAGCTATCATTTAGAATGGAAGGGCAGATAAAGTGCTTCCCAGATAAGGTCAAGTTCAAGGAGTTCATCATCACCAAGCCCTTATTATATGAAATGTTAAATAAATACATACATACATACATACATAGAACACATTAGAAGATTCCACCAGGGTTAGAATCTTGTTCAGGAGGACCAGATAGTAATCTACAGAGAGATTTCAGAAGTTGCAGCTTGACCATGTTTCCTTTCATACAAGAATTGATCTTTGTTTTAGAGCAGTGGTGAACCAATCTATTTATAGGTAATTTTCCAGTAGCAACATGAGCTACGAGAAAAAAGAAGAAGGGAACTTTTAAACAACACATTAGTCTCAGAATGGCAAAGACATCATGCCTGTGAGAAGGAAAAATATTCAGGACGGTTTTCTGCTAACCAGAGGGCTCAGGTCTTTTAGAATTCTTTTAGATTTGGGATGTGAAGAACTTTTGACAAGTTAGCCAAAATGATAGCTTGATGTAATAGGACCAAGTGACAATTTAGTCAAAATATTTTTCGGGTTTTTTTTTTTTGGTTTGTTTTGCCAGTCTGCCTGGGCAGCATCTTGAAAGCTCATTGTTGTAAATTAAAGGAAACAAGTTCGAAAGAGGTCTCAGGGGCCTCAGAACAGTCCCCAGAAGAGATCCTGGCTTCTTCTAAGCAGTTGTGGCGCTCAGCCATGTGGACAGTTTTAGGCGTGGGGGTAGGTTTATACAGGAAGATTCTGGCTTGACTGTGACCTGGAACAGTTACCCCAGGGATTCTCATCCAGTTTATCTGCACAAGGCCAAGGCAAAAGAGATAGTTTCCTGTTACACTCCCTGTCTGTCTGAGGCCTCCACACTTGGCCACCAGGGTACTTAGCCTCATTCTTTTTCTAACTCCAGCGCCCCCTACAGCATGAACGGTATCAGTTCATCAGGGGGCTGAGAAGGGTGGTTCCGAAGTTGAAAGACAAGGATGACAACAACAGACAAGGTGTTCGACTATGCTTCAAGATTGTTTACTTAGATTAGAATAAATCCAGATGTGGTGAAGCCACCAAAGTGCTATAAAATATGTAGACAGGTGAGTTGAAATCCTGTTTGGTGTTTGCTTGAAAGTACCCAGGTGTGAGTGGAAGGTAGGGGTACGGGAGTGGGGGTTGTAGATAAAACAGTGATCACTAGGAGTTGATACTTGTTGAAATTGGGGGATGGGGATGGGAGAGTAATATTTTTCTCATAGAATCAGTGTGTGGTTCACATAAGTTAATGAATTTAAAGTACTCAGTCTCTAGTAAGTGCTCAATAAATAGTAGCTATTTTCCCCACTTCACACTTGAAACTCAGAGAAGTGACTTGCCTGAACCAGTAGAGCTAGGTCTCTAAACTACACTCATCTTGTTCCAAAGCCTGTGCTCTTGGCCACTCTCCTATTTAATATATATGTGCCCAATGCCTAGCACTATAACTAATTACTAGGTGCCACCACTGTATTAAGTACTGTGTATGAATTACCATACTTAATCATTACAACAGCCTTATGATGATGGACTATTAATATAGACATTTTATAAATGAAGAGACTGAAAGCATAAAATATTTGCGCATTCTGTCCCAGAAAAAAATCAGTAGGGTGGAACCACACCTGGGGTCCTGGACTCTGACTTGAGACCACAGACCACAGGGCAGTGTGTCAGTGCTCACTCTGGGTTAGGTTGTGTTCAGAGCCACAAGGGGAGGGCGGATAGTGGAAATGGCCCTGGCGACCCCTGGGCTCTTTGGAAACTACCAACAAAAACTGAGTTGTTTAGAAACAATCAGCACTTATTCCCGTCTCAACACTTTTTCACCCCCTTCACCACGGCAGCTCGCCCGGCACCCCCCTCCCTGCATACCTCTTTCTTCTCTCCTTTCTCCGTTGCCATGGTTCTCCCCAACTTGGCTCCTCTTTTACTTTCAAAACTGTGGTTGCTTAATCCTCCCTCCACTAAGAGCCCTGAGGGGACCCCAGCCTGGTTATAAAGTCAAATTTCTCAATGATTCATTCAGCTGATGTTCAAATGACTGACAGTGAATGAGGTGCTAGAGGTTGCAGAGATGAAGGGCCACGCTCCCAAGTTCACAGTCCAGCGTTTTGCAGACAGCAGTTGATCACCAGTTACAGAGCACCTATCACATGCCAGGTCCTCTTGCAGACTTCGGCATAAGCATGCACAAATGCAAAACACACAAGGTCCCTTGCATTCCAGCTGAGTATGAGGTAGAGGCAAAATAAAGAAACCAATAAATTTCAGTAGGTGCTGTTTCTGTGTTAGAAACAAGAGCAGACCACTCTGCAAACACAAGAAAGTGATACCTGAATTGAATCTTAAACCACAGGGAGCCTGGTAAGGAGTGTGTGCAGCCACAGGGTAGTCTGTGAAGCCACAAGCAAAGGCCTAGAGTTGTACACCCAGTGGGATACATATAGGTGTCATGTCTGGACCAAAAGTGTGAGCAAGAGAAGGTGAGATTAGGAACAAGCAGAAACTTCCGGCCAAGATGCAGGTATAAGTAATACACTATGCCTTCTCACACAACCAAAGGACAATGACAAATTTAAAAACAAAAAATAACCAGAACTGCCAGAAAATCAAACTGTATGGAAGTCTGATAACCAAGGAGTTAAAGAAGAAACATTAATTCAGACTGGTAGGAGGGGCGGAAATGCACAGCCTGGGTGGAGAGGACACGCGGCAAGCCAACAACTAGAACACAGGGCGGGTGAGGTGGCAGCTGGCAGACAGAGTGGTCCCACATTTGCATGTGGATAAACCAGGAGGAACAACTGGACAGGGGAGGCAGTGAGACAGACTATACAACCCAGGGTTCCAGTGCGAGGAAAATAAAGCGTCAAAACTTCTGGCTATAAAAACTTGTGGGGGTTGCAGCAGCAGGAGAAACTCCCAGCCTCACAGGAGAGTTCACTGGAGAGACTCACAGGGTTCTAGAATGTACACAAAACCACCCACCCACTAATCAGCACCAGAAGGGTCCAATTGGCTTGTGGGTAGCGGGGAAAGTGACTGAAAGACTGCCTGAGAGCTGACCAAGCGGCATTGTTCCCTTTAGGACCCCTCCTCCACATACAGTGCCACAACGCAGCAAAGAGGGTTGCCCCACCCTGGCAAATACCTAAAGCTCTGCCCCTTACTACGTAATAGGCACACCGAGACAAAAAAAGGTATGGCCCAAATGAAAGAACAGATCAAATCTCCAAAAATAGAACTAAGCGATGAAGAGGGAGCCAACCTATCAGATGCAGAGTTCGAAACACTGGTAATCAGGATGCTCACAGAAATGGTTGAGTGTGGTCACAAAATAGAGGGAAAAGTGTAGGCTATGCAAAGTGAAATAAAGGAAAATGTACAGAGAACCAACAGTGTGGGAAGGAAACCAGGACTCAAATCAATGATTTGGAGAAGAAAGAAACAAACATTTAACCAGACAAAATGAAGAAACAAGAATTTCAAAAAATGAGGTGAGGCTTAGGAACCTTCAGGACAACTTTAAATGTTCCAACATCTGAATCATAGGAATACCAGAAGAAGAAGAGGAAGAGAAAGAAATTGAAAACTTATTTGCAAAAATAATGCAGGGGAATTTCCCTAATCTGGCAAAGGAAATAGACTTCCAGGAAGTCCAGGTAGCTCAGAGTCCCAAACAAGTTGGACTCAAGGAAGCACACACCAAGGCACATCATAATTACATTACCCAAGATGAAAGATAAGGAGAGAATCTTAAAAGCAGCAAGAGGAAAGGAGACAGCTACCTACAAAGGAGTTCCCATAAGACCATCAGCTGATTTCTCAAAAGAAACCTTATAGGTAAGAAGGGGCTGGAAAGAAGTATTCAAAGTCATGAAAGGCAAGGACCTACATCCAAGATTACTCTATTTAGCAAGGCTATCGTTTAGAATGGGATGGCAGATAAAGTGCTTCCCAGATAAGGTCAAGTTAAAGAAGTCCATCATCACCAAGCACTTATCATAGAAAACATTAAAGGGACTTATCTAAGAAAAAGAAGATGATAAAAACTATGAACAGTAAAATGACAATAAACTCACAACTATCAACAACTAAACTTTAAAAATCCCAAAAACAAAAACTAAGCAAGCAACTAGAACAGGAACAGAAACATAGAAATGGAGATCACATGGAGGGTTATTAGTGTGGAGTGGGTGGGGGGAGAATGAGGGAAAGGTACAGGGAATAAGAAGCATAAATGGTAGGTAGAAGAAAAACAGGGGGGGGGGGCGGGTTAAGAATAGTATGGGAAATGTATAAGCCAAAGAACTTATATGTATGACCCACAGACATGAACTAAGGGGGGTGGGGGTGCTGGTGGGAATGGCGGTGCAGGGTGGACGGTAATAAAGGGGAGAAAAAAATGGGACAGCTATAATCGCATAATCAATAAAATATACTTTAAGAGAAAGAAAGAAGCAAGGTCACAGGAAGCCTTGTCCACTGGCCTGAGCCTCCTGGACTCTACTCTGTATTCCCAAGGCCTGTGTGTTTATTAAACTTGCCTACTAAGAATCACCCAAGGTGCTTGTGAAAGCTGCTTTCCAAGTTCTACACTAGGCCTGCTGCATCAGTCTTCAGGGGACAGGCTTTGAATGACTCATTTTAACAAGCCATGAGGTATTTTTTTGTGATCAGGCAAGTCGGAAACAGCCTGGAGATGATGCCAAGCAATGGGAACTACTTCCTGACCAGTTCTTATCTGAACTCGAGTATCCTCATCCCTCCCCTTGCAAAGCTGAGTCCTTGAACCTCCACAAAACGTGTGAATAGTCAGTAGGGGTTGGTACATTGACCTGGCCTTGGGACTTCTGGACTCATGAACAAATAAGACAGTGTGTGACCTTTGCCACCAGAGGCATTGCAAATCAGTTTATGTCCACTGGCAGAGATCAAACAGCAGACATGAAAGAAATGGGATATATTCTGCTTTCCCTTTCCACTGTTTCTTTTTCCTTTTTTATCCTTACCTGAGGACATTTTTTTCATTGCTTTCAGAGAGGAAGGGAGAGAGAGAAGCATCAATTAGTTGCCTCCTGCATGTGCCCAAACCAAGGATCAAACTGGCAACCTAGGTCTGTGCCCTGACTAGGAATCCAAACTCCAACCTTTCAGTTATGGGATGATGCTCCAACCAACCAAGCCACCCTGGCCAGGGCTTTTTTTTTTCTTCTTTTTATGAGGTTATGAGGGTTTATGTTTGCAACATGCACTAGGAAAGAAGAGATGAACTGAACACTGCATTGATAAAAGAAGTAGAAGGAACAGAGAATCCTGGAACAGGGGTTAGGGTGGTGAATAAAAATTTTTATGGGTCAGAAAATTATGTTTGTACCTATTTGGAAAACTGTACTAGAACATGCCTTGGTGAGGAAACAAATAATGTCTCTTCCTTCTAACATTCTGGCCAAAGCTCCCTCAGAAAGCGAGTGGTGAGTGATTTGACAATACAGATTCTTTTTACATGCTACATGTAAGTGGGCTAGGGATTAGGTTTCGAAACACCACGTTAGTGTTGCTAAAGGTTCCCATGATGGAAAAATTCTCTCAAAGTTCAGTATCATGGTTTCAAACTGTTCAGAAAGGATCAGTGAGAAATTCTATTGCAGTTGATGGTTGGTACAAAGAAAAGGTGGGGGGAGCAGAAAGCAGAGAAGAGAGAGACAGTGCCAAAAAATGAAAACTCATTTTAGCTCTTCTATTAAAGCCAGGTGTATTTTAGGCCCTGTTCCTAGGCAACTGCATAATGGGAATATTCTTGAATCCTTTTTTTAAAGACCCACAACTGTCAGAGTCAGGAAAGGTCAGAAGATAATTATGAAGTAATAAGGATAACATGCAAGAGGCAGCATCACTCCAGCACTGCTGGGAAGCAGTGACATTTTGTCTCTTGCATCCATCTTCCGAAACTCTGAGATCTTCCTTTGGGCACTTAGCCATGGCCCTTCTGCAAAACCACTGACACAAACTTGATTGGGACATTGCCATTTAACCTGACCAATCCACCGTCACACCTCTCAGATCATCCACTGGAGACTGATGATGCTCCCCAGTGTACACAACCCTGACTGGTTGTCAGAGGGGCAGTAGGACAGAGGCTTAGGACAATGCAGAACCAATAGAGAGCTTTCTCAGTGGACATAGCCGTAGAGAGCCGTCCAATGGGCTCACCATATAAATAAGGAAACTGAACCAAGAGATAGCAGGGGGAGAGGAGAGAAGGAACCTGAAATCTGTGAAGCTCGCGAATGTGCCTAGTTTAGGCTCTGTATCGGTGGAGGTGTCCTGCGTAGTGTTGACTCTGTTATCATGTGTATGACCTCGGGACAAAGAAAACATCTATTAAGTTCCTCAAGCACTTTGCTAGGCCCTTTTTTACCATTTTATTTTCACAGTAACTGTACAGGATTTATAGGTATCACTCCTGTTTTACAGAGGACAAAGTCAGGGCTTACAGAGGTTGTCCTCTGGCTCCCTCACTTACTGCACATTTGACCTTGGAGAATGTTGTGTAGTCCTTACCTGCAAAATAACATCACACACCTTGCAGAGTACTTTACAAGGTTAAATGAGGTAGCTTGTGTGAACATCTTGCCCAGAAAGTTGAGCGTATGGTAAGTCAGAACATCACACTGCTTTTCTTGAAACCCTCCAGAGGCTTCCATCCCACAAGAGTGAAGCCAAGTCCTTGCTGTGGCCCACAGGGCCGGCACCATCTGGACATTTCCCTTCTCCACTCACTGACTTTTCTGACTGCCCTCCCAGTGCCCCCTGGCGTCCACCGCTCCCTAGGCCCCGTCTACCCTGGAACGCCTTCCAGCTCAGAGACCACGCCATTTAAAACTGCGGCCCCTCAGTCTCTGCCGCTCACACCAACATCTCTGCCCTCTGCTCTACTGCTCTCCAAAGCAGTTAGCAACACTTAAAATGCCCCATATTTTCAAGTATTTCCTATTTCCCCCACTGGCCCTGGAAAGTAAGCTATTACTTTAAGGGCAGGGATTTAATTGTTTTGTTTATTCCTTGCTGAGTCCCCAGCACCTAGTAGATATTCAATAAATATTCATTAAATGAATAAATGGATATTATCTTCCATCCTCCCTTGTTTCCTCTTCCAAGGTCACACATCAGAGATCAGAAGTCTCTGCCCTCCCAAAACAGGGTAAAAGACAAAGAAAACTTAGCTGGAAGGAACTATGAAACACATTCAAATGGTTCCAAGACAAAAAAAAATTTAAAAAATGTCCAAACCAGGGACAAGTAATGTATTTATAACTCCTTCCTGAGTTTGGGATATTTAGAACTTCACATGATTGCTCTTTTTGTTTTGGGGGGATTTGTATTTGTTTTTTGGTTTGTTTGCTTTTTTCGTGTTCACATGGCTCACCCCCTAGCATGAAGGCACCCACTCCGATTTCCTGTGTTTAGTACAAGCGCCTGTTGACGGCCTACTGTGTGCCAGGCACCAGGCTCTGGGCAGTGTGATACACAGGACGTGCTTCCGGCTTCATGGCAGAGACAAAAACCAACAGCCAATCTCGATACACTCTAGTGTGGTAAAGGCTAAGATGAAACTATATCCTGGGGGACCTAGCAAGGGGACATTGAGCACCTGCTGGGAGTTCAGAGAAGACTTCCTGGAGACATCGAAAAGAGCATCAGGAATAAGGCCCAGAGGGTCAGGACGGTGCTCCAAGAGTCAGCCTAAGCAAATGCAGTTACGAAACTACACCAGGTACACAGGGAACTGCAGGGGTCCTGGGTTACGAGAACACCACATTCCAGATGAAGGAGCTTGGGCTGCACTTGTAGAATGTGAAATGGTCTACTTTTTTTTTTTTAATTACTTTATTGTTGTTCAATTACAGTTTGAATTTTCCCCCCACCACTCTCCCTCCACCCCAGCCAATTCCACCCCCCTCCCCCGCTCCCACCCTCCCCCTTGGTTATGTCCATGTGTCCTTTATAGTGTTTCCTAGAAACCCTACCCCCCACTGTTCCCTCCCCCTTCCCCTCTGGCCATTGTTAGATTGTTCTTAATTTCAATGTCTCTGGTTGTATTTTGTTTGCTGTTTTCTTTTGTTGATTATGTTCCAGTTAAAGGTGAGATCATGTGGTATTTCTCTCTCACCGCCTGGCTAATTTCACTTAGCATAATGCTCTCTAGTTCCATCCATGCTGTTGCAAAGGG
>VMDR010036882.1:0-10381 GCA_007922815.1 Macrotus californicus | reverse complement strand
TGGGGGGAAAAGTTCCATTTTTTACTCAGATTTAATTTTGTATTTATTAATGTTTAAAATTTTCATCTAGAAAATATATTTGAAGAAACATATGTTTACATGAAGGGACATCCTTTAATCATTGTCTAAAAAATTGAACAGCATAGACCTTCAACTTTCATTTGACACAATTACTTCTATCTTTGCATATTTTGCTATTGTACTTCAGTAATTTAAATTAATTCTTATGTAAGTGATAGAAAATTTGATAATAGTACATGAATACAGCTTTGAGATTTGTATATTTACATGTATCTTTTAAAATTGCCAGATATCAAACCACGTAGAGTGACTACTTTCCATTTTTATTTTATTTTTATTTTCCAGTCTGACATTTTAATTTAATTCTGCATCTTTGGTCACTGAAAGCAATCTCAGGAATTGCTGAGTGGTTAAAAAGGGAGTCTAATGGGACCCAAAATCAATTCACAGGTCTGTCACTGATTCATTGTGTGTGTGACTTTTGCTGCCACTGAAAGGACTTTAAGCTGGTCTCCTTAACATTTAATACATCAAGATTTCTCCTGTGATTTAAAAATACTTACCTAATACACACTATGTAAATCCACTAAAAAACAGGTTACTGGTTAAGAAGTACAAAACTAGCTTCTATTTCAACAAGTTATCTCACTTGAAATTATGGATCTTTCAAATGTTGCTAATGCAGTTTTGTATACATGCCAGGGATCAAGCTCCTTTTAAGTGCTTTTATCTTGGCAAACTTTTCTTCTTTTGATTTATATTTTGTTGGCATTTAATAAGCTGTCTTACCTCATATTTAAATTACTTAACCTGGAAAAGATGAATGTCTAGTGTCCCTTATTTACTTGCCCTTAGCCGTCCTAAATTTTGAGGGCAAATGTAAGATTTGAAGGGAGAAATGCCTATTTTTGTGTATTACATCATGCTAGATAGCAATTCCAGATACTTCTTTGATACTACAACAAATTTTTCTGACAGCAATACGGAATTGTTTTTAATTCAGGCTAAAACTTCACAGTATATTAAATATATGCAAAAACAAATTTTTTTCTAGAATAAGGTGTAATAACTCATTTGACCAAGGAATGCGAACAGGTTATGTAAATGGTAAGCAAAATATTACCTTTTTTATGATGCAAACATCCAAAAAGTTAGACGTGAACCTGATGCACTGTAGTTTATAAAGCACATCCCAGGCGGTCTCTAGTTTCCAGGCCCTAGATGAATACCAACTTCAGGGTGAAATAAAAATTAAAAAAAAAAAAGAAATGTTGCATTTGGCATATGAATGAGAAAAATTTTAATCCTACTCACTTTTCTACCTTGTACTTACAAAAGTCTGAAATTTTCAGTGATCTCTTAGGACATTTTTCAACTATGCTGCTAAGAAAAATGCTTTGATTTGGAACATTTGAGTACAAAATGATTAATTTGGAAAAGTCAGTATACTCATAACTACTTAAGCACAGTACTATCCTGAACACAAAGCTCAGCAATATCTGATATCCATCTTCTTACATGTTCTATGTCGAGTTAGACTGTAACCACAATTCCCATAAAATTCTTGCTCAAAAATATATATTTAAAAAACACTATAACTCACAGTTACTGTATAGTTCTTCTAATTCCTAGCCTTCTTTTTATAATATAGGAAATTTAAACTCAGATTGGTTAAGTAATATTCTCACATTCCATGGCTACTTACTGGTAAAAGCTGGACTTAAATTCAGTCCTTCGACAGCTAACTTGGAGGCCTTCCCATTGCACCATGTCACCTTCACTGTCACCACCACACATGTTCAAGTGCACAAAAGCCATAACGTTTAGTGTGTTTAAGGTGCTTGCGTTTTCTTTTACCCCAAACTAAAATAAAACAAATAAGGAACATTAGACAATTATTTTGAAAAGATGGTTGTCTTTTGTATTTCTATCCATGTACTCCTGGTCTAATTATAAACTATACCATGAAATGTCACAGAAAATTTTTATGATTTTTTCACAAAAGTAATATTTATCTATTGTAAATGAGTCCATTATCTCTTCAAAATAGATACAATTTAAGTGTGGTTTCAATACTTTACACTATTTTATTTTATCTCATAAAAGTAGCTGAATTTAAGATGATTTCTATTGAAGCCATCAACACATATCAAATATTATCCAAGAAATAATTGAAAACATTAGGAAAGCAACCTGAACACAAGAATCATGCAAAATCTCACCCACACACCTCTGCGTACAATGGACAAGAACGACTAAATGCTTTGATCTCTCCTGGATAACATGAAAGGGTAAAAGGAAAAAAGGCAACATCTGTTAGAAAAAAGGTTTAATGAACGGGGTGAATTCTAGTGAAGTGTTGACACAGAGCATGAGAAAAGAAAAAGATAAAATGCAGAAACAAGTTATTAATAGACACAGACCTCAACAGGTACAAAGAGGCAAATTCTACTTCAGCAAAAAAGGTAATAAAGGCAATGTGATTCTCATTTAAAGTATTTATAATTCCTGTAGTAGTCCTCTACAAATGTTTTCTATGGGAAGTATTTATATATATAATATTTGTATATAAAACTATATATAATATATATTATGTGTAGTGTGTTTATATCCATAGTGGATGGCAACATCTTAGCACATTAAGAAAATAAATTTAGACTGCCTGAACATAGGAGTATACCTGTAAATATAGACTTTAGTTTATTTCTGATATAAGGAAATAATCTTTTGTTGTGGGCAGAGGGATTGTTTTGAAATCGATCAGTTCTATATACAGATGGAATCTGCCTAGGCAGTGTCCAGCACTCCACTATTGCAAATATCCAAAGTAAACACATTTTCATCAGTTCTTTATAAATGTGGGGACTTTCATCTTCGTATTTTTGTAGCCCGCAAGGTGGTGCTGTTGATGGTGGTGGTTTTGTTTTTAGAATTGATATTACATTAGGCTGTTAAATATAAATTTTGTTATCATATAACTTAGTGTTTTCTTGGATTTCGAATATTACAGCAGCTGTGTCAAAGCTTGTATATGGTAAATAAAATACACATGTGTGACATTCTTTTGTGAGCATGCCCATCGTTACATATGTAAGAATATTCTGGTATACCCGTGGGTATAATAATGACATTAGAGCCTTAACCTTGAAAATGAATGACAGAGGAGCCTTAATCTTGAATTGGGTATAATTTCTTTTAAAATATAATTAAAGAGAAAAACTTTTGAGAAGGCACGTACTTTAAGTTTAGGAAATTAAGCCACTTTCCGGGTCAGATAGAGAGAATAATGGGCAAAAAAGGCCATGAGCTTAGAGGCAATGAGAAAGTATGTAGGAAACAAACAAACAAAATATATTTGCCTCTAAGAGCATGCCTGTCTGTAATAGACACTTTTGCTGGACACTGAACCCGAGGTATAAAGGTCACCTGGACATATGGTTACATTTATGAAATAATGTTCTTAACTCCCATGCCGCTCCACACCCCACCCTCACTACAACCGCTGGCATTGTTCATTCAGTCTGGTTTCCACATCAAAGTCAGAGCTATCTTCTCAGAAAACAAATTGTAGCCCATCACCTCAACATTCCCTTGTCTCCTTTTAATCCTACCAATTAGGGAAATCTGATTTCTAGTCTTGGACCCTCCTACCTCTGTATCCCTATTTGGACCACTCTCCCTTTACCCCCCTTCCTGACACTCTACAGTTCATTTTCTTCTTTCAGTTCCTTTTCATTTTGACTCTCTCTTCTTCTAAGTCTATGCACTTGTTACTGCTTCCTGGACAGATTTTCCTTCACATATTTGTTTTAATAAATCCCTGAAGCATCACTTCCTTAGAGCAAGTTTCCCTGAATTCTACTGATTGTTGGTAATCCTACTATTATATATACTCTCATAGCAACATGAGTGAAGAGGCAGTTTAGTAAATAGATACATATACTGTGGTAAGTCCTATCATAGGGATTAGAGCATCGTCTAATACATATATTGGCAGGTAGGATTCATGTCATAATCTCTGAACTGTTGAGGATTAGTTCTTCATCTCTCAAGAGTTAATTATTATTGTTTTTCTTGTGCAAAAGCCAAAAGATGCAAATTAGAATGAGAACATGAAGTTAAAATCCCCAGCCAGTTATACCCTTAGAGAAATAACACTAAGTAGTCTCTTTAAAAGTTTGTAAATAGATACTCATATTTTAGTACAAGCCATTTTATACATTTGACATATATCACAACTTTCATGTCAGGAATAATCCACACTGATTAACATACAACTGTGCTAAGATGTTTAGCACTTCTTTGTTGTTGTTACTGTTGGTGAATGTGTTTTATTCCTCATATGCATATGGTCTTCGCAGAGAACAGATTTAACTTAAATTTCCACAATAACATTTACACAGATCTGCAATTGAAAGTTATTCTGCTGTGAGAGCCCTTATGGAGCAAGGAAAGAAATAGTTGAATGACATACATGACCAAAGTTAAAGGGAGGAGGAAAGAAGGGGAAAGAAGGGAAGGGACTAAGGAAAGAAGGAGAGTAGGAACTAAGGGAGAAATAGGCTTCAAAATCCATTTTGATGAAACAGGTTGGGCTAACAATGGATTGATTACACAATAATAGTAATAAAAATAGCATGTCTATTAATTTTTATTAGAGGTCTTTTATTCAAAATAGGTCAGAAATTCTTTGTAGACTTTAATACTCTGGATTAAGTATGATACTTAAAGATCCTTTGGATGCTCTCACTCATAACATAACATTTATGTCAAAATCTGCATTTCCCTGCTGAAGACTAATACATGGGAAGCAATGGATATAATGAGCAGTGTTCAGCAGCAGCCTTGCCCCCCAGTGTAGGTCAGTGGGAGCTTTAAGGTGAGAGGGTAAAGGAGACCAGTGGGAGGAAGGCAAAGGCAGAAATGTGTGCACACTAACATTCAAATGACGATAGCTGAAGGTAGTATTACAATAAAACTATGCTCCATTGTTTGAGTTCTGAATTAAAGCTCACTGAGGATAAAGGCAAATTTTATTTTAGTAAACGGATTGCCTTTCATCTTCCCCCATCAGGGTTTAATTGGCAGGAGATGACACAACCTGCTTAACAATCAGGTATTTCAGAGGTTGAACAACTTGACAGGCGGCATTTTTCTTGAGTCTCTTTAAATGCTTTTTTTCCCTCTTTGTGAAGAGCACGCATTCGGCATGTGTAAAACACTAATTCACTAATGCTCTCAGAGAGTAGATGGTGGGTTGACTAGAATTCAGACTTTAGAATTTAACAGAGTGTACAGAGTTGTGTAAAAATGCAACCTGCCTATTTGTCCATTGGGAAAAATGACATTATATAATACAGCATTTAATGTTGTTCATAACTCACTGATTTAGATTATAGATAAAGCATTTTAGAATTCTACAATATTTGGCAGGTTAGGAAAAGATCACTATAATCAAAATCACTGCCTATTTCTGACAGACCAAAAATACTGAAGAAAGAAAGCTCTTTACTTTTGAGTTACTAATTAATAAAGTTCTGGATAGTCATTGAGGGAAAAGTGTGGCTATTGCCTAAAACACGAGGCAAAGTGAATCAGTTTTCTCTAAGGCTGGTTGAGTTTTTAGAAACTACTTTAAATTAACCACAGTGTTGCTAGATTAAGGTTTAATGGTATTATTTTTCTTCTAAGGGATATCGTGATCAAATGTGTTTAACCTAGCAAGGCACCTACCTCCACAATTTTCTGTAGCACAATGTCTGATGCATTTTAGACACTTTATAATATTTATTCATTTAAGAAGACAAATAGCCATTAGTATCAGTTAATCAATATTGACTATTAAAAATCAATCTTTTTAAAGGATTGTTTTATAATAGTAAAAATCAGTGAAAAGCATGCGTTTGATTCTGCTTTGTTTTTTCTTTTCTTTTAGGTATAAGCTTAAATGCCACTTAACTTTGCTTCTTCAACTCTGTGTTGTGTATTTCCTTTTCTGTGCATGTGGGTTGAGTCCTCTCTCCTTCAGAGAGAGCATGCTGCTGCCATTTGGTAGGCTATTCCTGCACATATTTAGGCAAATCATCTGCAGACATTGTGTTACCTACCCACTTTTTAAGAAGCAAGCATTAAAGAATGTTTTAATCATCACCCAAGGATATGTTTATTGATTTTAAAGAGAGAGGAAGGGAGAGAGAGAGAGAAACATTGATTGGTTGCCTCCCATATGCACCATGACTGAGATAACCTAGGTATGTGCCTTGACCGGGAGTCAAACCCACAACCTTTTGGTGTATGGGACCATGCTCCCACCAACTCAACCACCCAGTCAGGGCAAAGAATACATTTTAGAAATAGAAAGGGGAACTTCTTGTGATTTAGTAGTATTGACTGTCAAATTTTTAGATATTCATTAAACACACACATGGATCTTTATAGATACTTAATCTGACTTGCCAAGTCAGTTTACTTGCCTTGCCTTGATTGATAGTTGACAAGTTTTGTAGATTTGAACCTAGTAAGTTAAAAATACCCTTGCTGAAGACTTTACCACCAATAAAGATTTGCTTTATTTTTAAAACAGCAAAATTTGTGCCAGTTATAGTAATGGCAATGTGTGTAACATATATTCTCCTGCAAGTGGAGTAACAAACAGAATGATACAATCTTGAGAATTCTGTTATTATTTAAGAAGAACAATTTTATACTACTCTGAAAACATGCTGTAAAGTAGTGTTTGAGATACGTGCTTACACATAACTTTCAGCAAGTGGCATTCTTTTTCCTAACAGCTCTAAATCGGCTCATCATTGGGTTTTAGGAGGGTCTTTATTTCAATGACTTTTTCAGTCAGTATAAGCCCAAAACATTAAGCAAATGACTTTACTTATTTGAACTAATAAAACCCTCCTTCTCATTGTTTTAAATGCTAGAAAAAAAGTACCATTAAAGAATACTCAGGGCAACAACAGAACCTTCTAACAAGCAAAAGTGTAATTAAATAATATATTTATTTTTGAATTCTCAAACTAATATTGCATATTATGGTGATTTCATTTTGCTGGGCAGGAAGTTGTGAAAAATAAGTAAGATCATGCATTTCACACCATTTTTCTAAATCTGTCAAATGTTATAGTTAAAGGAAAATGAAATGTTCTAATATCTTTAAATAGATGTGAAAATGTATTCATAATCAGCCTACAACACACGCAAATACCACCTGTGTCATATTATGATAGAGGTAAATAGAACTATATGAGACAGGAATCTTACCCTCACTCCCTGTTATAGTCATAAAACTACCACAATCAACAAATGTATTTTCAACAAATACTTTTTTGTGCTCATTTTATAATGATAGCAATATAATGAATTTACAGATAAAATATAAATGCCTGCCCTTAGAACTACATGGGCATTAAGAAAATAAATAATATGAAACATAAAGCAATGACCTGTTATGCTGCAGTTATGTATACTGTACCATAGAAGTCTTGATTCTGAAATACCCAATTTTGCCTGAAAGTATTAGAGCTACTTCCAAATGAGACCAGGACATGAATAGAGTCATTATGGAAAATGGGACAAACACTGCAAGGCACAGAGGAACAAGAGCAAAACAAAATGCAAAACATAGATGAAAGCCGTTGGTAGTGCAAGAATATAACACTGAGCTATATGTTTTCAAGAACAGAGGTCAATGGCAATGAAGGGTTCAGGAAAGGTTCAATCCAATAGAGTAGTAATAATAACAATGCAACAACAACTATAAACGCCTATTTTTGAGTTACACCTGAGCACTTTTCTAACATACCTTCTGTTTATGCCCCGGATCTCCACTTAGCTGTCCTTCCCTCAGGGAAGCTTTCTCCCGCTGGGTCATTCCCAGTCCCCACCTGAGTTAAATCACCATCCTATTTTGTATATGGTATTGTCTTTTGGGAATACTGTGCATTAAAATTACATGACTGTTGTATAAGTACGTGTTTAATGCCTGTCTTCTCTACAAAGCTGTACGTGCCAGAGGACTGATACTGTGTCTGTGATGTTCAGTTTTGCAACCCTAGCCCCTGGCATGAGGGAGGATCATGAAAAATACTGTAGAAATCAATGATTACATATTGAAACCTGTTTCTCAGATATATCATTTGTTACACAAGCCTCTGGTTATCATTTTTAAGCATAGAAAGAAACAAGTTAAGACAACTCAGGGTAAAGCAAGATTAGAAATAACAGTTCTTTGTTCCTGGAATGTTTTTTCAGTATACAAACCACATAATTTTTGCTACGAACTTTA
This sequence comes from Macrotus californicus, assembly GCA_007922815.1. NCBI lineage: Eukaryota > Metazoa > Chordata > Mammalia > Chiroptera > Phyllostomidae > Macrotus > Macrotus californicus. Next base: position 2,064 of record VMDR010036882.1, on the reverse strand, counting down.
AAAATCCTGTTTCATGCACAACAACTTGAACAGTCAAGGCTGCTATCTTCTCATATAACACCGTGGCCATGTATGTTATCACTAAGTTTCAGTTCTAATTACCAGTTCTAATTACCAATTCCCTCTGGAGCATAAGCAGCCTCCTTAACTGTCAAATGAAGAAAATAATATCTGCCTTACAGCTCATTTCTGAGGAATATAAATATGTTATATAAATAACAAAAATACAAATGGTAGCAAAGATTTTGTGTGTTATTGTCACACAGGAGAAAACAGCTTTTGGGAAGTGAAAATCAGAGTCACACAATGACAGAGCCCCGGAGCCTGGACTCAAACCAGGGGCTCTAATTTCAGAGACTGCGGGAAGTGGCCAGCGCATAACCCAGCATCTTCCTGTGTTCTCACCTTGTGCTGCTGTGATTTAATGCTAGTCCTGGAGAGAAGGCTGGCCAGGTCGACAGTGGTGGTAGTGAGCGTAGTAGCTGTATCAACAGAAGCAGGCTTTATGCCTTTGATGCTCACGCTCCAGTCCTATGAAATCATCTAACAGCACGCACAGACAACTTATAACAGGGGTAGGGAAGACAACAAAAGCAGCATTGCTCTAACCTCTTCTCTGATTTCTTACAGCTGTGTATCTCTGGGAGTGGAAGCAATTGTAACATGCCCCACAATAGCAAAAAACAAACAAAAAACCACTAAAACATGAAAGACAAATAGTCTGGGTTGACCATACTTCTTTCTTCCAAAAAAACAGTGTCAAAACCTCTAACAGACAGCTGTGTCTTCCTGATAACCCATTCATATGCAGCTTTTCCTTTTTATCTTTATTTTTAAAAGGGCAAGAGGGATACAAAGTATTTGTGGAGAATGATGGCTTTATTTACTTCTAAAAGGGTAAGGAAGTTATAGAAATTGAGAATAATATGATGAGATGCTCAAGATAAAATTAATTATGCGGTATAAATAGTTCACCAAATGTATTCCATGCTTTCTAATTGTCCTCTGGTAAATGTTATTGGACTTTTATTGGCAAAAAAATCATAATTTCAAAATTTCCAGTTATGCTATAATTTAGAATATTTAGCACACGAGTCAGAATATTCCTCAGCTTGGTTCTTCTCATATTTCTCCTTACTTGATCTCGAGGCAGTTTTTCATTTCCATTTATGTTCACTCACCGCCCTCATCCCAGCCCATCCGTCATTTTCTCCCCCAGAACAGCGTCTAAGATTTTACGATCAGTTTCAAAGCTCTGTGTAATATAATATCCTCCTACTTCTGTGTTCTCATTTCCTATAACACCCCTCTCATTCTCCCTTTGGTCCTCCTAAACTTCAATATAGTCAGTCCATTGATGCAGTTAGCCAAAAAATGCCTCATTCCAAATGGAGCAGCCACCTTCACAACTATTGACATATCCCCAATTCTTCACATCCCTCCAGAAACCCACATTGTTAGGCATCACATTACACAGGCATTTTCCGGTTTCAGCATCCTGTAACTTTATTTTTCCGATGGCATTATCTTTGACAATGGATAACAACAACGACAGCAGCTTACAAGTTGGTTTGCAGAATATTTGACAGTCTATCTCTGTAAAGACAAAAGTAACCCCCCTTACTGTTGAGAACAGATTTTTTCCCTTATTTGGATAATGTTCAGAAATTTAGACATAGGCATTAGGAGATTTGAGGCAAATGAGTGTGGCATCTTTTTCTCGTATTTGTTTTTTTATTTAATCACTGTTATGTATTTTTTTAGAGAGCTACCTAATTTTCCACTTTTTCTTAAATGTGCTACCTTGACATTGGCAAATTGGAGTATCTTGAAATAATGAGGAGCTGGCTTTCTAATCTATGCCATATCTGAGAGCACAGATTTAAATAAAGAAGACTAAGTTCAAATTTCAAAAAAAATGTTATGTTTTAAAAATCACAACATAGAGCAGCTCTGTAAAGAGATTGTTTTGCCATTTTAGGAAAGATTTTATAATATCTTGTAGAGCAGCGGTATTGTGCTGCTAACCATTAAACACACTAGATGAATATTCACCCCCCCACC
>VMDR010036881.1:0-10391 GCA_007922815.1 Macrotus californicus | reverse complement strand
ACTCAACCATAAAAAGAAAGAAGTCTTACCATTTGGGACAATATGGATGAACCTAGAGGATATTATGCTAAATGAAATAAATCAAAGATAAATATGATATGAATTCACTTATTGTGGGATATAAAACTGAAAACAGATGAACAAACAAGATAAACAAACAAGCAAACAAAAACTCATAGACAGAGACAACCAGACATAGTTACTAGAGGATGGTGGTAATAAAAGGTAAACGGTCAGATATATGGTGATAGAAGGATATTTGACTTTGGGTAATAAACATACAATGCAATATACAGATGATATATTATACAATTGTACACTTGAAACCCGTATAATTGTATTAACCAAAGTCATCCCAATAAATTTAATAATTAAAAAAATCCAGCAGATTAATATGGAAAAAATTAAAAAATAAATGAACTAACAAAACAGAAACAAACTCACAGACACAGAGAACAAACTGATGGTTGCAATGGAAGGGGAGCTGGGTGAAAAGGTGAAGGGGTTGAGAAGTATAGGTTGGCAGTTACAGAATAGACATGGGGATGTAAAGTACAGCATAGGGAATATAGTCAATAATATTGTAACAGCTGTGTATGGTGTCAGGTGGGTACTGGACTTGTTGGGGGATCACTCTGTAAGTTATGTAAATGTCTAACCACTATGCTATCCACCTGGAACTAACACAATATTGAATGTCAACTGTAAATTAAAAAATTTTAAATTTAACTGCATTATGTGTGGTACATCATAAGGTTTAGACAAATTGGGATTGAACTCCAGAATTATAGAATTGAAATTTTACCTACACTGAACAGGAAAGACTTATTTGGAAGTAAATACTGCAAGGCTATTTAATTGGTCATTAGCTATACTCAATTTCTATTGCTGCTGTAACAAATGACCAAAAATTTTGAGGCTTACAACAATACCCTTTTATTATTTCACAGTCTCCATAGGTCAAAAATCGGGCACAGTGTGGTTTAGCTGGTTTCCAGCTTGGTCTCACAAGGCCAAAATCAAGGTTTCAGCCAAGCAGCATTCTTTTCTGGAGGGTCTAGGGAAGAACGCTCTCCCAAGTTCATTCTGCTCCTTGCAATTAGAGCATGAAGGTCCCTGGTTTCTTGTTAGTTTTGGTGGAGTTCGTTCTCAGTTTTCAGAGGTTTCCTGCATTTCTTTGCTCATGATCCCCTTCATCTTCAAATAGAGAAGATGAATCAAGTCCTCACACTTCAAACCTCTCTGACTCCTCATCTCTCTGTTGCCTTCTTCTACTATGCCATTCGTCAGCTGACTCCTGTGTCTTCCTTTTAGCTCCTAAAGGCTCAGATTAGCTAGATTTCTTTCTTTATTTTTATACTTAGCTGATTAGTAACCTCAAATTTGCATCTGCAAATTCCCACCACAGCAGTACTTAAATTATTTTTGATTGAATAACCAGGAACAGGAATCTTGGGGGCACATCTTGTGAATTCTGCCTGAGACATTTCAGTTGTATTAAGGCAACAGAGGCAAAGTATAAGGAAATCTTTAAAAAACAACCCAATTTTCAAAGAAAAACATAGTTTTGTATTCTATAACTATTGGGACTGAAAAAAAAGAAATCAGTTCAAAAATTTAAAATATGTTCTTCCCACTGTTCTCAATATTTTATTGTAAAATTAATCATTGGTGGTATATACACTTTTACTTTCTGTGACTAACATTTCCACACCTGGTTAAAGAAACTAGTCATTTTGAAGTATCACATATTTAATCATGTGCTTTGATCAGCCTAAAATGGTAGGTTAAAGTGGTCTCCAACCATTAGAACTTTAAGCTGTATATTACACTATAGTATAACTAAATAAAAATAAAATCAATTCTATAGGCAGAAAATAAAAAGTAGACAAAAAGAAAGAAAAAAATCAAGGAGCAGATGCTTCTTCTGTCATTGACAGGTGATGTCCAGTTGTCTTTTCAAGTGTACTTTGAGCTCTCCATAAAATGTCACCTTTCTGCTAGACTCAGTGTCTGCACTAGTAGGGCAGATAAGTAAGATTTTCATAACTTGATGATGCCCTGTTTGAATAGCTTTTTGGTTTTTTTCCCATTTCAGTAAAAAAAGTCTTTCTTACATGTGTCTTATACTACAAAACAGTGTACATTGCTTAGCTTGTAACTGATTTTGTCTACTCTGCAGAAGTGCTTTTTTCCCCTTCCACATTCTTACAACTGGTATTCTTCTCTTCTCTTACATATCACTGTTGGCAGTGACTGTCACTTGCTTTCCTGTTGCTGTTTTTAATCTCTACTGCTATCTCTGCTTCCTGACATGTCTGCTCCTGCTGTTATTTTTCTTATCTTCTCTGCATCTGTTTGGCTACCTATTTCTTCCCACCTTAGTAACCATTTCTTCTTTTCTCCAGATTTCTTAACTGCAAACACTATCCTTAACTGTCTACATTACTTGTTCACTCAATTCACAATGCTGTAATTGAAATATATGCCCCCCCCCAAAAAAAACCCAACAAACCCAACAGATATCCCCCTCAAGGATACTAATGCCATTTAAATTGTGAATATTTTGGATATTTTTCCATCTTATCTTTCTGGATCACTTTGCTACATTGCAGATTGTCCTTCTATCCCTCAAATGTTGATATTTCCTCAGATTGTCTCTTGTCCTTCCTTAGCTTCTATTCTCACTTCCACAGTTCTTTTCCCTCTAGAGGATGTCATAGATTCTTAGGGTTTCACTGTCCATGTCTATGACAATCCTCCCAAGTTGGTGTTGTTACACCAATATGTCCCTCTTCAACGTTCCATGTCAATATGACTATTTCTCTGCAGTATAATCCTTCTCTCACAGGTGGCATTTTTCCAGAAGCAGATGCACAGAGCAGAATTAGGTATGTAAAGTGATTATGTAGCACTGACACATAAAAGGAAGGGAGAGAAAGAAGGTTTGTGCAGGGAGAAATGTTGGACCAGAGTACAGTCCTGACAGAGCCTCAGCTGACCCTATGGGATGCTCAGGAGCAGTTATCAACCATCAAGGGAGTCCTGTCCTGGCTCAGCATGACCGGGTTCTTGGAGTCCTATGTAGCTCAATGATTGGATGTAAGCCACACTGGCAAGAGAGTGATCCTGGATGTCTCTGCAGCTGAGATAGATCTTGACAGAACTAAAGGTCCAAGGCTGGCTGCTGACAATATTCCCTGAGCTGGGCAGCAAGACTTTCCTTGAAGAAGGATCTCAGTGGCACATAAACACGTGGACTGTCCCTCTTGAATGTTTCCTAATTAACTTGAATTCACAAATTCCTGATATCATCTGAAGTCGTCACTGACCCTTGGTTGAAATTAATTTAAATATCCCCAGTTCATTTGTTAATTCAACTAAAACTTACTGAACACCTAACCAATGCTAGACCCTGTTCTAGACACTGAGGGTCTTTAGTTCACAAGACAGGCAAAGCACCTGCCCTAATGGAACTTACATTTTACATGAAAACCAAGTCTATAATGTCTTAAGAGGTGTTACCTCTTTCTCTGTTTTCATACTTCCATGAATGAACTTAATGTAATGTGACTCTCTCCACAGTGGATATTTGCTCTTGTTCTCCTGGTACAGCAGAGCACAGTGAAGCAGCCATTGGTATGTCCACACAACAGATCCAAACCACGCTGCCCTGGGAGGCAGGGGAGGAGAGAACAGAGGACCCCAGTATTGGCTTTACCAGCAATGAAGTTGACATTTTGAAGTTCATTTGTCACTTCCTGTGTTTCAGTTCTCAATTTGATCTAAACACGGGAAGATAAAGTATGACTATTACATTTAAACTCCCTAAAATTCCATCACATACTATGTCACGTGGAGAAAAGTGCTATGAAGAATAATAAAAGCCAGTGAGAAGGACAAGTTGATAGGAATAGGCAGTGGCTATTTTGTGTATGGTTATTAGAAGATACCTCTTTGAAAAGGTGACATTTTGAGCAGAAACCTTCTTGAAGTGACCTGAATTCACTCATGGACTTTCACACTCTAATCCCTAGGCTTTCTCTGTCTTTTGAATCTTGACTTCCACAGTGCTGGCTCATTTCTCACACTCAGCCACTTATTTTCACAAAGACAAAAATTGCTCCAAGCATTGATAAATTCTGTTGACTTTACTGAAGATAGATAGGTGTCTCCATATAGGGGTCACATCATATAGCTTTATAATCTTTAGGTGGCTGTCTGTTCCCCTCTTCACTTCCACTCTACTCCAAGTCCTCCCCTGATAAAGTGCAGGAGCTTTCTCTCACCTAAACCTAGAAGCTAAGTGACTGACAGCCCCTAAAACTGGGGTACAACACGGGGCAAGGCTTACCTTCTGTCATTCCTACATATACAATTATTATATTTTTCTCATATAAGAGAAAAGTTATTTCCTAATGAATAATTCTGGGTAATGCTGATTTCTCCACATCATCTCACAGCAAAATAATAAACAAACAAACAAACAAATAAATAAAAAAAAATTACATACTTACTCAAAGCTATTTCACAAATATATACCTCTTAAGTCATAGGTGAGGGGGGCTAGGGCACAAAATTGAATTCTGTAAATTACACGCCCATACCCAACCATGTCAGTTTGCCCAGAACTGAAAGATTACTTGGGACACAGGAATTTCAGGGCTAAAACTTGGAGTCCCAGGAAAACCAAAATATATCAGATCCCTTTTTTAATTTTTTAAAATATATTTTATTGATTATGCTATTACAGTTGTCCCATATTCCCTCCTTTATTTCTCTCTACCCGGCACACCCCCTCTCACCCACATTCCCCTCCACTTTAGTTCATGTCCATGGGTCATATATATGAGTTCTTTGGCTTCTACATTTCCTGTACTATTCTTACCCTCCCCCTGTCTATCTTCTACCTACCATTTATGCTTCTTATTCCCTGTACCTTTTTCCCCATTCTCCTCATTCCCCGTCCCCACTGAAAACCCTCCATGTAATCTCCATTTCTGTGATCCTGTTCCTGTTCTAGTTGTTTGCTTAGAATTTTTTTTTTTAGGTTCAGGTGTTGATAGTTGTGAGTTTGTTGTCATTTTACTGTTCATAGTTTTGATCACCTTTTTTCTTAGGTAAGTCCCTTTAACATTTCATACAATAAGGGCTCAGTGATGATGAACTCCTTTAACTTGACCTTATCTGAGAAACACTTTATCTGCCCTCCAATTCTAAATGATAGCGTGGCTGGATAGAGTAATCTTGGATGTAGGTCCTTGACTTTCATGACTTGGAATACTTCTTTCCAGACCCTTCTTGCCTGTAAGGTTTCTTTTGAGAAATCAGCTGACAGTCTTATGGGCACTCCTTTGTAGGTTATTGTCTTCTTTTTTCTTGCTACTTTTAAGATTCTCTCCTTCTCTTTAATCTTGGCTAAAGTAATTATGATGTGCCTTGGTGTGTTTCTCCTTGGGTCCAGCTTCTTTGGGACTCTCTGAGCTTCCTGGACTCCCTGGAAGTCTATTCCCTTTGCCAGATTGGAGAAGTTCTCCTTCATTATTTGTTCAAATAAGTTTTCAATTTCTTTCTCTTCCTCTTCTCCTTCTGGCACCCCTATGATTTGGATGTTGGAATGTTTCAAGACGTCCTGGAGGTTCCTAAGCCTCTCCTCATTTTTTTGAATTCTTGTTTCTTCATTGTGTTCTGGTTGAATATTTCTTTCTTCCTTCTGGTCCACACCATTGTTTTGAGTCCTAATTTCCTTCCCATCACTGTTGGCCACCTCAGCCCCTACAGGTGTTTTCAATCAGAGGTTTGAGGCTTTATTTCCCTGAGCTGGAACTCTGGGTTGCATGGTCTCACTCCCCAGTTGTTCCTCCTGGTTTATCCACACGCGAATGTGGGACCACCCAGTCCACCAGCCGCTGCCTTGCAGTGAGTCCTCTCTGCCCAGCTGCCCGTCTCCATCCCTCCTACTGGCCTGGGTGAGTGTTGCTTCTTTAACTTCTTGGTTGTTGGACTTCCATATAGTTCAATTTTCTGGCAGTTCTGGTTGTTTTTTGTTTTTAAATTTGTTGTTGTCCTTCTTTTGGTTGTGCGAGGAGGCATAGTGTGTCTACCTACGCCTCCATCTTGGCTGGAAGTCCTCTTCATTATGTTCTGGTTGAATGTTTCTTTCTTCCTTCTGGTCCACATCATTGATTTGAATCCCAGTTTCCTTCCCATCACTGTTGGTTCCCTGTACGTTTTCCTTCATTTCACTCAGCGTAGCCTTCATGTTTTCATCTAATTTGTGACCATATTCAACCAGTTCTGTGAGCATCTTGATTACCAGTGTTTTGAACTGTGCATCTGATAGGTTGGCTATGTCTTCGTCTCTTAGTTGTATTTTTTCTGGAGCTTTGATCTGTTCTTTCATTTTGACTGTTACGTAGTAAGTGGTGGGACAACTCGTGTTGCTATGTTGTGATGCTGTTTGTGGCAGAGGGGTCTGAGAGGGAACAATGTCTCTTACTCAGCTCTCTGCCAGTTTTCAGTCACTTCCCCTGCCACCTACAATCAAATGGGCCCTTCTGGTGCTGATTCCTGGGTGAGTGGGTCTCTCCAATGAACTCTCCTGTGAGGCTGGGAGTACCTCCTGCTGCCACGTCAACCCCCGCAGGTGTTTTCAATCAGAGGTTTGAGGCTTTATTTTGCTGGGCTGGGACCCTGGGTTGGGTGGTCTGTCTTGCTCCACAGCTGTTCCTCCCGGTTTATCCAAACACAACTGTGGGACCTCCCAGTCCACAATCTGCCACCTTGCCCGGTCCGCCAGCCACCACTTCGCCCGGCCTGCCAGTCTCTGCCCCTCCTACTGGTCTGGGTGAGTGTTTCTTTTTTAATTCCTTGGTGGACTTCCATATAGTTCGACTTTCTGTCAGTTCTGGTTGTTTTTTGTTTTTAAATTTGTGGTTGTGCGAGGAGGCACAGTGTGTCTACCTACGCCTCCATCTTGACTAGAAGTCCATATCAGATCTCTTTTGACTTAGTTCCCAGATCTCCTGCTTTGAAGACTGTGAAGAGACTCCTTGAGAACCCATTTAAAAGCATAGTTCCTTAGCTCAGTCTTAAGGCTCAGTCCTGGACAGAGTTGCTTGCTCATTCCTTCCAGGGGTATATGCATCCCGTCAGCCCACCTTTATTTTAATCACTTCAGCTAGAGGTCCTGTTGTGTTTGTAGAAGTCTCTCATGTGCCTCGATTGGGAAATGTAATTCTCTTTGGGAGGATTTAAAAAAAGACCTAAAAAAGTAAGCAGAGACCACAATCTACACCTTCTGCCATGTATTCTCTACTTTTAGAAATAGTACTTACTACCATGTTTATAATCTTCTAACACTAGGATCAGAAACAATTGAGATATGCCTGTCCTATTTATCTTGTCCACCTGGTGTTATTTCTTTTTAAGAAGAATGTCTCCCCTTCCTGGCTTTTTCTCTTCATTTTTTGGATGATCAGGGTAGGAATTTACTACGCCTGAATTTTACAAACTAAAATAGGAAGATTATTACTTCACAGAGGCCTTTGTATTTTGCTCCCCCAAAGGGAAGAGTGTTTTCACTAACAGACTTTAATTTCTGTATGATCACAGACATTCTGGCTACAACCACCCCATGATATGGAAAAAATGGTATCTGCAGTAACTGACCTGAGCCAAGTTCAGTGGGGGGTAGGGATTCTTAGAGGATGTGGGGGACCCACCTGCTTACCGTACTCTCTGAGGTCTTACTTAACAGTAATATGACCTCCAAAGTCCAAGTCTGTGCCAATCCCAGGTCTTCAGGTTTGAACTAGTGCTTCTAGGTCCAATTTTGTTCTGGTTTCTGGCTATCACATGTTACTTTCCAAACTCCAGCTTCCTTCCAGAGCAAATTTATTTAACACAGACAAATAGAAAGCCATTCCGTGGCTATGGGAATGGTTTCATTTTATAAAAGTTTCTAGGAAAGTTTTGGGATGTGTTGTTCCCTGACCATTGCTTCTAATGAAGCTGGATTATCTAACCACAGTCCATAGATCCCTGTTACACTGATCCTCTCAAGCTATCTATATGCTTTCAATATGTGCACACGTCTTTCATCCTTCCCCTGGGAAGGGAGCAACAATTTATTGAGCGTTTCAGCAACTCTCAACATTGGTGGATCAACATAATATAATAATGATGATGATAGTATTAATTATATCTAAAAATTTTTTGAATGCCTTTATTGTCAACTTATGAGGTCAGTGAATTTGTGATACTGTTCTAGAATCCATCATATAAATGTAATAACGCTGAGTACTTTCTTTTTAAATTTTATACTATTTTTGAAAAGAGTCATTAACTGAATATCTGTTATTATTTTAAAACAAAAGCCCATTGTTGGGTTATTATAAGTGGAGTTTCAGAATAATTAAGTTTACATACACACGCATACATGTGCATACCTATGTGTAAACATATTCATACATGCACAAAGAACTACTCGTGAAATTAGTGAATAGCTCATCCCTTTGGCTGCCCTTTGGCTATAACCACCTCAGTTCCAGGAACATCTTTTGGCATTTGAGACTCTCAATTAAATATCAAATCCTAATTGAAATAATGGCCTTGAATTTTTGTAGTTATTTAATTGTGTTTCTATAATGGTGAACAAGTATTCTTAGAAGCAGAGGATTTTTCTTCCCCTACTAACATACCATTGTGAAAAGTTATATGTGTGTACCTATATTATAAATCACATTTGAGTCACAGTTTCTTTTAAGCTTGAAATAGGATTTATAAGGCCTGACAGGCATTTTCTCTTTGTGGACCAAATTTTCTTTTCAATATTCTTGAGTGAATATAGTATGTCTTCAATCAATGTGAATCCATTCTGGCCTATATCAGATTAGATGATATTTCCATTAGTTTTTGGTATCAATTAATATGCATTATTTCCAGTTAGCCAGGCACACTTTTGTTCCCTTTGCTTTTCCTATGACTTATTCCAAAGGTGCTTCAGTGTTTGTTGAATAAAAAGTACATTTTATTTAAAATTTCTGAAGTAAAACTTACAAAGAAAAAAAATTAAATTCTACCACCACAATCTATGAAAAGGGAATTAAATAAATATAGGTGTTTTTGATTTCAAGATGCTCAGATTTGGAGATATAAGAAATAATAGCAGTAAGATGTGAAACCACCAGACAATGTCTCAAAAAACTTCTTATGATGCTGCATGATATATAATCTAGGAAAGTGAAAAAGAGAGGGAATTATAGGAATTTTGTTGCTCTGGGAACTGTTTGTGTAACGGCTTAACTATCATTCTTCTTGCACTTGCTTAATTCTTATTTCTGTATTATACAGTTTAGCACTTAACTTTTTTAAAAAATTTTAATCTTCTCCTTAGTTAGGTTATAAGCTTCCCGAGGGCAGAGACTTTATCTAAAACCTTTTTTTTTTTCCTCCCTCAGCATTGCCTTACACAGAGATAAGCACTGAAAAGATGCTTTAAATTCTTGCTTAATTGACTTTTCTTTTTTCAAACTGACTGATAGTAGTTTCCCCCCTCTCAATGGATAAATTGAAATTCATATGGCAGCAATTGCGCATGTGACTCTGATCCAAGGAAGGAGAACTTGGGAAGTCTAGGGTGAGTCATTCATCATGATAGAGTACAGAATCAGTTTCTTGTAGTAGGCTAAGACTGTCTGAAATCGTATATACTAAGTGGGTGACAAGCAGACTAAATGATAAATGGAGTCATTTTACTATTACATGTGAAACTTTGGTTAGGAACATATCACTCAGAGTCTTTTATTGCCCTATTCACCCTAAGAAATTGTTCAAAACCATATCAGCTAAGGGCCTCTATGAGGAATTGATAGTTACATATTTGGTGCAATAATGGGCCCCTTGTGATTTGTTGCTTTCTGAGTAGTCTTACTAAGCTTTGGCTTTCTATGTCAGGTGGTTCTAAGTGTCTGCCAACCCAGGCTGCCATTCCGAAACAGAGTTTAAACCAATTAAATGCTCAGAAATATTGCTATCAAGAGATATAACGGGCTGAATATCATGACCTATTATTTGTATAGGATTTTTATAGTGTTGGCCACCTGTCAATTTTATTTCATGGTTAACTACCATGAAATGCTGTAGAAAGAAAGTTTTATTTTCTCTTCCATGGTAAGGTTAAGCCTGTAAATACCATACTTTCAAACCCCACAAGCCTTCCTTGTCTTACTGTCGAATATACTTAAGTTTCTCAGGTAAATTAAACATCAATACACTCAAAGGTTAAAAATTTATTGCATAGGAACATTAATGAATGTGAAGGTGAAAGAATGTAACCTTGTTTTTGGTAGGGGAACTATTTGTGATTTTGATTTTGTTTTGTTTAGGCA
>VMDR010036880.1:0-10384 GCA_007922815.1 Macrotus californicus | reverse complement strand
GATATAGCAACACAAAAAGCCTTTCCCTTACCTTGTCCTAAAAAGGAAATTACTTAGAATATATAAGTGAAAATATATGCTTCACAGAATTAATATTTGGGACAAATTCAGAGTGACTGTCACTTCTTGCTGTTAGATATAAGTTAATATTTGCTTCAGCTGAACTGAAAAATAAATCCAAGGTTGACAATTCCAACTGCAATAAACTAAAGACAAAATTATCGAGATGTGTTTATAATGGAGCATGAAATTTAAAAAATTAATCGAAGTTCTTCCATTCTTTAAGTTTAAAAAGGGCAGGAGTAAGGAATTAACATTTTCAGCCTGCTAAAACCAACTGGACAGATATGTTTACCCTAATACAGTGGTCCCTTTCTCACCTGAGATTAAAGTTTTATTCCTCGGCTCACTAAGCAGCTGTTTCTAACTTTCGGGTATTGTAATTTGAAGCCTTAAGTGCTCTTTAGAAATTCTAACAGAGTATTCCCACATCACATTATACTACACTAATTTTTGTGGGATCTCTATCAACACAAATTATTTATTTCACCCTAAAAGTGTAAAAATTGCTCAGTGTGACATATAAAATACATGATTCCTCTTCAATCACTTCATGCAGGTGACATTTGCATATGTATAGGAACAAGGACGATGCAGTCTAAGACAAAGTAAAAAGTTCATCCTCATTCCTATACATAAAACAGCGGAATGTGTATGTATATATTCTGAGAGGTAAAAAGTTCACTCTTCTACCTAAAGCTAACAAGTATTTGAAACTGTCGTATTCAATAAGCATGCTTCCCTCTGTAATAGCCGACAGCGATCAACGAGGCTTCAGGAGAACTAACGAAAGAGACGTGGAAAAGGGATTATATGTGAAACTCAGTGTGAGTTTTCCTATAAATATGAGAGATGAACAACCAGCATACGACTTATTTAAAAAAGCTTCATTTTATTTTTTTTAAATTCGGCAAAGCATAAATTCATAACTGATAAAACCTACCCTTACTATGAAAATACAGTTTCTAACTCATAGTAAACTTACTCTATATAGAACTCTTTTTAACCAAAAAAGGCAAAATTATAAAGCAATGCCAAATACTGCTTAGAAGTCTCAGAGGAAATAAATCTGAGTGATTCAAGTAGCATTCTTCTGAATAATTCTTTTTCAATAAGGACATTGCTACCTTTCAAGCACAGATTTAAAAATTTCAAAATGATCACTAACTACAACACCTAAGCAGTTCCTACAATTTTTCCCATTTAGGCAGATGACAAAATTAAGTAGACAAGTCAGAAACACTTCATAAGGTCGCAAACTAAATACATCAGTGCCAAGATGTCATGCAACAACTTTGAGGGAAAAAATTTCTTTAAATAATCCTAAAGTGTCTATTAAATCAATAAAAAAATAAAACACTCCAATGTCCTTTTCAAATAATTCCCCAAATCTCCTACTCCGTTTTTTAAAAAGCTCATCTCTCATCTTTAGAAGCATTTCAAAGTTTTCTTAGATTACTCCCAGAGCGCATCATTTAAATTCACCATGTCAAAAGAAAAATTCCAAGCCAACTAAATGAATCAAAGATAGAACCCCATTATTAGCTCTTACCTACGATCCTCTGATTTGGGGATGGGGTTGGTGCAGCGTTGGCTGTTATACTTGGCCACATATTCACATTGCTTGAAGGGGGCAGTCTTGTCCTCCAGAACGTGTCTGATACAGAAAGCGTAGCCGTTGAGTCGCCGCTGCTTGCACAGTTTGGGGCTATACGAGCACAAGGGCTTATTGTCAACCTCAGAGAAGTGTATATGTTTCCCTTCATACATCACGTGACTCTATTCCTTGTGAACATCAGCTAAAAGACCACCACAAAAAAAAGAAACCCAAATGATCAATCAGAGAGTGTAAGGCAGATTTAAGTTAAGAATTTCACTGAGGGACTTCTGGCCCCACAGCCATACCTGATTTTAAATCTTCTGCACCATAGCAATGTTAAGAGAACCCCAAGGATACCACACTTTGGAATGCTGCAGAATCAAGATGACGCAGATTGTCTACAAAAATATCAAAAGGCCTAGTTAACAAAATGAAATACGCAAAGCTTGCTCACCTTGGAAGTAAAATACTAGGTACCACCCTTCTAATGGATGGATTCTTCATTGGAATCCAATATCCCAATACTGAATTCGAATAATAAGAGGCATAAAATATTAAGTTACCTTACCCCTCCAAGTTGAACTAAGTAACTTCTCCTCTGGGTTAAGTTTTGAAAATACCTAAAAAAATTAGGGGTCTTCCGCCAAACAAATATAAGGTGGCAGGTCTTTTCATTTCAGTACTGTTGCTGACAGGCTATACCTATTTTCAGAACCCAAATCTCTTTACAATGTTAACAGACCTCAAACTTCCTTCAGAAAGTCTACATTCTTTGATAAGTTGGCAAATATTTGGCAATCTGTAACAAATGTTTCTATGAAATACAAAAAAGAGCAAATTGCTGTTTTTAAAAAAGTAATTTTCCCTTTAATCTTCCCCCTCTCTTATCCCATCAAAACTATAAACTTATTGAGCCAAAAGACTAGTCACCCTATCATAATTCCACCATTCAGTTAGGGGTCTGCAACACGGGGCACTCCCAATGACACTGCCAGGGATGTCCGACCTTTTGGTGTCTCTGGGCCACATTGGAAGAGTTGTCTTGGGCCACATATTAAAAACACAAACACTAAAGAAAACTGATGAGCAAAAAAAGGTTTTAAGTAAATTTACAATTTTGTGTCGGGCCACATTCATAGCCATCCTGGGCCACATGTAGCCCATGGGCCGGAGGTTGGACACCCCTGCTTAGAAATACAATGATGATCATGGTTTATGAGTCTTCGAAGGTTTAGTAAGAAAATGGAAGAAGCGACACAATACTTACTACCTCTCTAAACACGAAAGTTCTGGCAGTAGCATGTATACATTATAACACCACATAGTCTACGATGAAATTGAATCAGTTCATTTGTCCATTCAGGACTGTAGTGGGCTGATGTGGCCTAACACTCTGTCCACACTCCAAAGGTCGCCCACATGTCCAACAGAACAGCTTAGATACCAGCTACAGAAAAACTCAAGGAGTACTCTCTCCTTTACTAAACTCACTATGAAATCCCTTTGTACCAGTGAATGACAAGATACATCAGTGCTGGAGGAGTCAGGAGATATGTTCACTCAAGTCCAAAATCTGGACCTGGTCACCTTGAACAAGTCATTTAACCCCAGTTTTCTCATCTGTAAAAAGGGATAATGACAGTAGCTATGTTATCGTCAGGCTGCTCCCAGGACCAAAGGGTACAGAGTCTGAACATAGTAAGTACCGTGCCTCATTAAGCACTGAACAAGTGAAAATTATTATTCGTGTAAATTCTTACTATTACTACACTCTACATGCCAGTGATACAAAATAGATCATCTGTATTATTCTTGAGAAGGATTTCACTTACTCTACTCGGGAAAAAAAAAACCTTGAAGTAGTATCTTAGTTAATAAAAATCACATTTGGGGGCAGGGGGCAAAGGGCGAAAAATTGGGACAACTGCAATGGCATAAACAATAAAAAAATTAATTAAAAATATAAAAATCACATTCATTACTGAGTAAACCTAATCATATACCAACGTAAAAAACAATAGCTTTCCCCATTCGTTTTATTAAGGTGCAAGAAAAAGTTGGGACTAAAATTTTGAATCTGGCTGCCCTAAAGGTCTGGATCTATTTCAAAACCCATGCGGTCTCCCTTTTACACTCTGGCCTCCTCCAGGCACACATAAATCCTTCACGGACTAGTTTAAGTAAATCTATAACTCCAGGGAATGAACCACACTGGATATAAGAGAAAAAAGTAATTTTCAGAATCAATTTGATTGCCATTCGGAAAAAAAGCAGCCCACATACCCACACATATATTTTCTAAATCAAGAAAGACGTCTGAGGGCAGGCATGGAGGGTGAGGGGCAGTGTCTACTTCTCACTTGGACATATTCCGGGGAATACAATCGTATCTGTTGATTGGGTTTCCCTTTCTTTTCAGTTTTACACATGGTTTTCCTCATTTGAATTGGCCAAAACTACTGGAACAATGTTAATAGTAGCAACTATTCTTACTCCTAACTTTAAATGAGACTGCTTTGAGTCAACGGTTGGAAAACTGCTGACTTTTATCATAACGTATTT
The DNA here is from genome assembly GCA_007922815.1 of Macrotus californicus. NCBI lineage: Eukaryota > Metazoa > Chordata > Mammalia > Chiroptera > Phyllostomidae > Macrotus > Macrotus californicus. The sequence goes on along the minus strand of VMDR010036880.1, from coordinate 6,162 downwards.
CCTGTTAGGTATTATTTTATTTTCTATTTTATTGAGCTGTTCTTTAAAAAACTCAGATTAATTTCATCAAATTATTTTTTACCTTCTGAGATGACCACTTTTCTCTTTTTTAAAACGCGGTGTTCAGTATTTCCCGATACCGAACTCGCCTACAGTTCTGGGATGAACGCACCTTGGTCACGATGTGCTTGCTCTTCTTCTAATGTGCTGCTGAGTTATACTGCTAATTTTTAAGATTTTTGTATTTTGAGAATGGGCTCATTTCCTGTTTGTGTGCTTTGCCAGAATTGGGTATCAATATATTTCAAAAAATAACTTAGAAAATCTCTTTTTCTATGTTCTTAAACAAGTTACAAAGCACTGCAGTTACAATGGTCCTCAGAAGATTGCCAGGGCTCAGCAGTGCTTTTCCGTAGTGAATCTGGCTTTCAACTTTATCCACATACAGTTTAACAATGTGACCCCTTACATTTAATTTCCTAAATATATGTGACTTATTCTCATATTCTGTGTATTCATTCATACACATATGTGATACTTGTGCTTTCTCCCTTTGTTCATGGCAGGTTCAATAGAGGCTTATCTAGTTTATATTTTTATTTACCACTATCTTCTAAAAAAAACAATAAAATATCTTGGATTTATTAGTATCTCCATGTATGTTTAGTAACTCATTAATTTTTGCCTTTATCTTTGATCATTCTTTCTGCTTTCTTTCCATTTATTATTATTTTTGTAACTTCTAGGGCTTCTTCCATTTTCATTTTTTCTTACTTAGTAACTTATGAATTTTCCTGAGGACTGCTTTAGCCATATTCCATAGATACGAGTACCCAGAATTTTGATTATCAGTACTTTCCAGTTTATTTGGATTTGGTATTTTAATTTCTCCTTTGACCCAAGAGTTATTTAATTTTTTCAGATGGTAGAATTTTATGCTTTCCTTTGTTTTAGGTCTAGATAAGAATAAGGAACATAATCTGCATATATTTCTGCTTTCTGGATTTGACTGAGATTTTCTTTAAAATCTGTTATTATCAGGGGCCTACTAAGTATTCTTGAAAAAAGTGTACTCATTGTTTCCAGGGTATGTTGTTTGTTATACCAGATATCGGGGGATTAACATCCACTGTGTTATTACTTATTTTGTCCGCTTGCTCTATCAAGAGCTGAAAGATATTGCTATGAGAGATGTTTATAGTAGCCAAGATCTAGAAACAGCCCAAGTGCCCATCAACAGAGGAGTGGATAAAAAAGCGTTGGTACATTTACACAGTGGAATACTAGGCAGCCATTAAAAAAGAAGGAACTCTTACCTTTTACAACAGCATGGATGGACCTGGAGATTATTATCCTAAGTGAAATAAGCCAGTCAGAGAAAGACAAATATTATATGATCTCATTTACACATGGAATCTAATGAGTAAAATAACTGATGAACAAAACAGAAACAGAGGCATGGACATACGGAACAGTCTGACGGAGCTAGGGAGCAGACTGGATGAAAGGGGAAGGGATTAGCCAAAGAACAAATATGCGTAACTCATAGACACGGACGACTGTGTGGTGATGGCCTGAGGGAAGGGAAAGCGGGGTGCAGGAACACAGACATCTGTATTAGTGTCAACAATAAAAATAAAGGGGAAAAAATAAGGCAAATAAAAAAAAATAGCTGAAAGGGATGAGTCAAATCCCCTACTATAATCTGATTTGTCTGTTTCTTGTACTTTTTGTTTTGTAAATTTTAAAGCTGTATTATTTGATGTATGAGATTCATAACCACTGGACTGTCACCCTTTATTATTAGGAAATACAACTCAAGTGATGACTTTTGTCTTGAATTCAACCTTGTTTGACACAAATATTTAGACTCCCACTGTTTGTCTGAATTTGCCAGTTAAGCCTTTGTCCATCCTTTTGCTCTCAAGTTTTCTGAGGCCCTGTTTTAAATCATGGGTCAGAACTCTTGCTTACAAGACAAATTTGGCCCACTGTTTTTGTAAGTGAACTTTTATCGGAACACTACCCCGTGACTTCATTTACATGTTGTCCACCGCCGCTTTCGTGCAGTAAGGCTAGAGCTGAGTAGTTGCGCCAGAGACTGTATGAATGCAAAGCCTCAAATATTACTTGCCGGTCCCATTTCAGATGCCATCTGTCAACTAGCTGACTTTTTTGCTCTGAGTGTCATTTTCTTTTAATAAATGGGTTTAACCAATTTATACTTTGATATTTATTTACATGACAAATATTTTCATCTTAATTTTATTATCTTTTTTTGCACTGCTTTTAGCTTTCCATTGTATCTTTTTATCACAAATTTCATATATAGGCTGTTTTGTTGGAAGATTTAATCTGTGTCCTTTAGATAACATTTCTTTACTGCACACTAAGAATACTGGTATACTTTGCATTGTCATGACTGATCTCATGTTATGAACAATGAGAAAAATTTCCATTTTTTTAAACTATCCAACCCAAATGCAGTATTTTTTCCTTATATCATTTCTACATGGCCATAGTTTATAACATTTTAATGCTGGTATTGGTAAATTTACATTTATTCAATTCTAATCACTAATTCCTTTTTTTTTTAAAGATTTTATTTATTTATTTTTAGAGAGAGGGGAAAAGAGGGAGAGAAACATCACTGTGTGGTTGCCTCTTGTACATCCCCAACTGGGGCCCTGGCCCGCAACCCAGGCATGTGCCCTGACTGGGAACCAAACTGACGACCCTGGTTCACAGGCCATTGTTCAATCCATTGAGCCACATCAGCCAGGGCCTAATCACTAATTCCTTTAATTACCTTTCAATTCATCTCTATCCCCCCTTCCTCTCCACCCCCCCACCCAAGGCTGACTTATGGAATCCAAGCCATGGTTTTTCTGTTTGGAAACACATGTCAATTGATAATATACTTAAACTATTACTTGCTTGGACATAAAAATTTTTTTGGTCTACTGACTATATTTTTTCCATGTCTTCTAGAATGAAAAAGCCTGAGGCCAGCCTCTATATTTTATAGGGGGCTTTTTTCCCCCATTTTGACCTAACAGTAAATCTTTATATTTAAGGACTAGAAACAATTTATAATTTCAAGTTTTCTGTTATTGTGGAAAACAATGTTTTAAAATTTTTTTTCTGCGTCATTTATTCTATTGTCTTCTTCAAGGGTATCAATTATTGGTAAGCTAGATTTACTGTATTCCATATCTCTCTCTCATCTTAATTTTTACTTTTTCCATTTTGGATTGCTCAAATTTCTCAAGCTTACCTCCAATATTCCCAGCTACAGTTTGTATCTGCTGCTTTGAAAGTGACCTTTCATTTCTATTATGACCACATTTTTCTCTTTTATTTCGTACCCAGGTCCCATCAGTTCAGTTTTATCTCTTTCTGCTGTCTTATTTACACACTCTTCCCTCGAAGCTTGACTCAATGCTGGACTAGTCTGTCCAACTCACAGGGGCCGTATGACATAGATTTTAGGGAATGATAGATAATGCAGGCTTTGTTTCTCTTCAGTTCACTAAGATCAGCATCTGTAAGGCTGTTTACTGCCCGTTTCTCCTCTAAACTTGCTGCAAAAATAGTATGACTGTATAGTTAGTGATTCAACCCCACCCCTCCTGCCACTCTGGGAGTCCAATGTAGATACCACTTAGCCACTCCCAGTATGAAGTTATTGGTTTTGTCCCCGTGGTGGGTCACCCACCTACTTGGGAGAAAGCTGCCCCTCTCACCTTGCCTGAGTTTTAGAGAAAAAAATCATCCTGTCCAGGCATCCTCTCTTGCCCTGGTTCAACTTTCACTATACTTAATAGCACTAATTCATATATTCTGATTACAAGGCTTTATTAGTTAACAAGACTGAGTTTCTTTTCTGTTTCTCATTATTATTTTTAGTTGGTTTAGAGAGAACAGAGATGTCACTATTCTGTTATCATTAACCAGAAATATCTTTCAAAATTCTGTATAGAAAAATTACAGGGGTAGGCAAAAGTAGGTCAACAGTTGTTTGTATGGAAAATAATTAATAATACAAAAATAAACTGTTTCACAACTATAAACCTACCTTTGTCCAATCCATATACTAAAATAAAATCATAAAACAAATTTATTATATAATTTTCATAACAAATTACTTTTGTAATAATTTTCTATTTTTTATTTGAAAGAGTCAACATGCTATTAAAGAAATTACTAAACTTGATTCAATTCATTCTCTGTTATTGGCATGATTCTAGCTTTAATGGCAAGTATTCACTTATTAAACACTCATGAAAAGCCCACCTTCCCTGAAGCTGTGGAGGATGCAATAGTATCACAATTTTTGCCTTTAGAAGATTATATTCTATGAGATGAGATTCATTCAAAAGAAAGGAAGTGAATCATCAGAGGACCTCACCCACAGCTCTGAGCACACCAGGTTCCTTTGGTGCCACCAAGCCTGAGATCAGGCTGCCGTCTCTGTCCAGAGTGATCCATGTCTTCCCTCCTCGGGCCAGCCCTACTCTAACAACCCTTCAGAGCACAGTTTAGCTGTCATCTGTGCAGTTTCCCAAAGGCTGAGTTAGTTACATGTTCTGCGGAGAAACTTCATGCATTTCCCTGTCTGGGCACTCACTGCATTCTACTAAAATGCCCATCCTTCTTTTGTCTTCCCTCTTAGAGAATAAGGTCCCTGAGAGACGGTAGTTTTCTGTTCATCTTTGTATACCAGGGCCTAGCAGTTAATAGGTGCTCAGTAAGTACACACTGCCTACATGAAGAGCTTCTGTGACAGCAATTCTTAATTCCAGGCTGTCTGCCCAAAACAAAGGTTACTAGATTCACCCACTGATGATTAAATAACTTCTAACAATCACTAAATCGGTACTTTAGATAGTCTATACAATTATTTCTAATAGCCATAGCCATACACCAAGAGAAAAATCAGAAGATAGCTTTAAAAGTTTTGAATATTCTAGCATATCTCATTAAATAACATCAAACATTTCTTTAAATAGATGTCATATAGTTTGCTATCCAATGTCTATTTCACAAATAGTGTTTAAAAAATATAAGAATGAATTAAAGTCTGCCTAGTCAACTTTCTTCTAACTCTCAGAATTCATTCATCGATCCAATTGCCCTCGTTCAGCATTTGCCACAGGTGGGAAAGCTCTTTTTAATGACCTCTATGCCATTACAAAAGACATTGAATTTCAACATCTTATAAGCAACTTCTCTTCAACCTTAACTTTTTTTACATCTCTCTGTGATTAATTTTTCCTCCCTTTTTTTTATTTTTAATGTTTTAAAGTCCTGCTAAAAGCCAACTTTACATCATTCTTTGCCTCTTCCTTTTGACCAATTGACCGGTTTCACCATTTTCAAATCCCTCTTTTAAAAGCTCAACTTAATCTTTATATTTATATTTTCAATTCCCTGATGAATTCAGACTCACTTTACATACACCATAAAAGGCAAGAATGTTTGGAAAAATGGCCCCCCGTTTTGAAATCTAACCTCCTTCTAAGTGAGCAGTATGTTATATCAAAATCATTTTGTCTACAGCCCTGACCAGTGTAGCTCGGCTGGGCATCATTCCACACAGTGAAAGGTTGCCGGATTCGATTCCTGGTCAGGACACATGCCTGGGCTGGGACCCAGTCCCTGCTCAGGGCATATTTCTCTCTCTCCCTTCCTCTCTCTAAGAATAAATAAAATCTTTTTTAAAAAATCACTTTGTCACCCCAGCTGGTGTAGCTCAGTGGATTGAGCACAGGCCTGAGAATCAAAGGGTCACCTGTTCAATCCCCAGTCGGGGCACATGCCTGGGTTACAGGCCAGGTCCCTGATAGGGGGCGCACAAGAGGCAAACGCACACTGATGTTTCTCTCCTCTTTCTCCCTTCCCCTTCTCTAAAAATAAATTAAATTTTTTTTTAAAAAATTACTTTGTCTATAAACTTTTAACAACTAGTCCTCAGTCCTCTATTTGAATAGGTTTTTCTGTTTTAATAAAAGAAGAAATAATGACAAAAGCACTAAGGCAGATTTCAGGGAAAAGACCCTTCATTTTTTCATTCTTTACATCTGGCCTTCCACAACACAAGTTCTTTACCCATACTCTACCAAAGGCGAAGTTCACGTGGCCTTCACTCTTTCTCATTGT
>VMDR010036879.1:0-10382 GCA_007922815.1 Macrotus californicus | reverse complement strand
CTCCAGAGAAATAGGACCAATAGGAGATTTTAAGTAGATAGATATTAAGTAGATAGTAGTAGATATTATTAAGTAGATAATAATATAAGGAATTGGCTCACAGGATTATGTTGGCTGGCAAGTCCAGAATCTGCAGAGTAGTCTGGCAGACTGGAGATTCAGGGAAGAGTCAATGTTGCAGTTCAAGTTCAAAGGCATTCTGCTGGCAGAATTCTCTTTCTTCCAGTGAGGTCAGCGTTTATCTATTAAGGCCTTTAACTGATTGGATGAGGCCCACACACATTATAAAAGAGTAATTTGCTTCACTTAAAGTCTACTGATTTTAATGTGAATCGCATCTAAGAAACACTTTCACAGAAACATCTAGAATAATGTATGACCCCATATCTGGGTACTGTGCCTGGACAAGTTGACACACACAGTTACACAACACATACAGTTACGTGTTAAAATGAATGGTGCAGACAGTAAATGCTATCTATTATCATGGAAAGAAAGGAAAACCCACGTAACTAGACTGATTGGGGAAGGCTTCATGGAAATGGTGAGGCTTAAACCGTGCCTAGGGGTAGGTGAGGTTGGTGAGAGCTTCCATTTTCCTTCTCACCATTAAGGTAGTGAATGGCAGAGACAAAGGCAAGAAAGATTTTCCCAGATGTTCCTTGCTATCTCATTCTTAGTGAGTAACCACTTACCTTCTCCATGAGCCCGCCTGAAGCCTAATTAATTACTCTAGATGAACACAGACTTATTTAAAATCTTTTAGAAGATAGGAAGCTATTAAACCAAGCAAACACAGCTAACATTTCTTATTTACTATATGTATCAATCACTTTGCTAAGTGTATTATCTAATTTAATAGACCCAAGACATAATACCTTAAAGTAGGTGTTGCTATTATTCCCACTTTATAGTTACAAAGACTGAAGCTCAAAGAGGTTAACTCATTTGTCCCAAATTACTCAGTGACAACTGGATGGGAAGCCAGGATTGAAATCTAGGTCTGCTTGATGTGAAACTCATGATTTTCAACACCAAACTACATGTAAAAAAGAAAAAAGTTGCTAGCAAGATAAGAAATTGACAATGTAAGTTTATCTTGATTTTGATTCCCCTCAAAGCAAACTTGAGACAGGGTTCCAGATGTACATGAGCCCATCTGGGAGGTGCTCTTGGGAAGCACAGTGTGACAAGGTATGGCAGAGAAAGGAGGAGACCCCGTGAAGACTGTATTAGCACATTATCATGTGGGCTCAGTCCCCCTGAGAACTCTCAGAGACGCTGTAAAACATGGCTGAGAACTGACCCACCAAGGGGCAAGGAAGCTGGCACATTTACCTACCAATTCTCACCCATCAGTGATTGACCGTTGTTCCTAAAGAAAAGAACTCAGTAACATTATGGTCTTTAGCATATGTGGGCTGAGCCAGATTGCAGGTGCTTAAGGATGGAAGCCCTTGGTGTATATGGAAACTGCCACTGAAATTACAGGTGAGCTTCACATCGGGCACACAGACTATGATTGGGAGACTGACAGCACCTGCTACAAGATACAAATTAATTCAAAACAATTAATAACCAGAGAATTTCCATGTTGTATTAGAACAGTTCATTTCATAAATAAATGGATTTCTGCTTCAGTGAAATTGTAACATAAAATAAATTAGCTTTCATCCTTCAAATTCCCAATTTAAGTAACTCATAATATAAAAGAAACTAGAATGATACTCATTTCTAAGAATATACTATAACTGATTATAGATTCACATATTAAAAAATATGTGCAGCATCAACCAGGCCAAACCAGTGTTGCTCTGGACAACCACTAACCACCGCAAGTAGATAATCGCTGCTTTCACTCATGCTGGAGACACATGCAATGTGTGTGTACATGTGACCGGAGTGTCCTTGCACATCGGCAAGTCTGCAGTTGTTGTGGAAAACAATTTCCTATCTCTTTCAAGTGCCATCCTAATGATTTTCCAAAATAAATTTTATGTGTACCATTATAACCTAATTTCGTGTATTTTTTCCTTACATTAGACTATCCCAGACATGCCCTACAAATTTCATTAAAATCTGTTTAGCTACTTTTTCTCACAATGTAGCGATAAGCAAGCAGAGGCTCCATCTTGTTTACAGAGATCCCATTTTCCGTATCTAGGTAGCAAACTGGATTTCGGAACTAAAGTAAGTTAAGGTAGCAAACAGTCAAATCATAATTTCCCCCAAAGCATGAGCTTGGGGCTATTTTAAAATTGCTTGTTTCCTTATCGTACTACTAAAATTTTTAATTGTTTCTAAATCAAGGGTTCTAACAAACGTTTTCTTTATGCTTCTCATAGCAGAGGGAGAAGTGGCCCAACCGCTTTCCTGTAAACTTTGAATGCTGTGCAATAGTGAGTTCAAAGGAGGCTTAAGGACTGACAGTTTAAAACAGAGCATTTGTTATGGAGAGGATGAGAAGCTCATTACGGAAGTTTTAGAGCTACCTTCTAAATAAATGTGGAGAGATCTTCAAGAAAAGCGGAAAAGTGGAGAGAGAGGGCAGTTCAGTGTCACAGGATTACCCCGGGGTGTACTCCTGGAGACACTCAATTGTCATCTATCTGAGGCTACAAAACCCTTTCATTTCTCAGCCTGGAATTTATTTCTATAAATATCTCAGCCATTGGGTTTATTTTGTAGAGACTGAAGTTACTGCCTCATTAAAAACAAAGCACCGAAACCTATTTCTGTAGGACAGAGGTTGATATTTAATCCAGAAGTTAGTTTTAGAGGACTAAAATTCCCCAGAGTTTGAAAAGTTGAAAACTATATTCATTGATGGAAAATAGTATTCATTCTAAAAAAAAAATTATTTTTTTTTGCCTTCTAGTACAAGTAGGCAAAAGATTCAAATGTGCTTTAGGATGTAATTTTCATTTAATATGCAGTTGTCACCATGGACATTTTCTTTAAATCTAGAAAACTACCTGAAAGGATAATTAGACAGAATAATAAATTAATAATGAATAATAGAGGACTCTACACTTTTTCCATCATAATCAAAGTCAAAATCACATTTCTAATTTAACATTCAGTATTTTAACCCGCCTAAGTGGCCTACCCTTTGGCAACTTGGAGAATCTTTTCTCTACAAGTTCATTTGACAAAAAAACTGCGGACTTTGTATCCTGTGAATATGAGGATACTCAAGAAATTCTCCACATGTCAGGTTTGTCTGCATCAATATCCTGGGTCTCATCACAACTTATTTTAATAATTTGTTTATGTTAGGACACCAGGAAGGCAGAATATATTCTACCTGTCCTTTGTAACTGGATCACCAGTTTCACCATTAGAATTATTATACAGGGTTATTTTGCTATTAATATCTGCTTATAGACATAGCTAAATATTTGAGGTAAAAAAACAAAACCCTTACTAGAGATAATAAAATAAAACCATTTCTAAAACATGATGCAAAAATTTCAAATACTACTTAGTGGATTGGAAAAACAGCCAATCTCAGAGTCTATCTAATTTGTTTTCAAAGCTGAAAAAACAAAATCTAAGTGCAGTGGAATGGATAGGAACGCAGAACTTCATTTCCTATCATACTATGTCTATATTAATGGAAAAATAATCCAAGCATGTAGAGTTTTAGGATGTTACATTTTCATAAATACAAGCGCAAATAAGTTTCACATAGTGTTGATTATGAGTGCTTATTTATAGGTAACAAAGTTATTGTATTTCTTTCTGTCCTCTATTATCTTTGTTCATTCTCAATTTTCAGTACAAACATTTCTGCTGCTGTGTTTTAACATTTACATTCTTTGAATTAAGTTTCCCCTTCTATCTTTGGCAGCATTTTTCTCTTTTCCCAAAATTTCAATATGTTCATTAAATTCTGCACATTCCACTCCTTCAGTAAGACAGTAGTTGCTGGAAGTAGCTTTCTGTGTCTGCCACCTCCCTCTAACCTAGCTGCAATCACACAGAGTCATTTTCTGGAGGTGTTTATCATTTGAAGATGCCAAGTTTATGAATTAAATAAAACAAGGAATTTATAAATGTTTCTAAATGTGCAGTTATCTTTTTTGAAGGTTAAGATACATTAGCTCTGTGAACCTCATCTTCCTCATGTGTAAAGTGAGGAAGTTAGAACACACAATCTAAGGTCCCTTTCAACTCTAACATCCTAGATTATAGGCTGTGGGACCAGAATGCACAGGTCTTAATTCTGGTCATTTCTTTGCTCACCTTAAGAAAGTTACTTAACCAATCAGTTAACGAGAATAATAATAATTCTTATGTAACAGGGTTGCTATAAAAATTAAATAACTCAATGCACATTGGCCAGTGCCTAGCATATAAGTATCCTTCAATATTAGCTCCTGTTATTATTACTTTATAATATCATCACTTTATAAGTAGGTATTCATTTAACCTTTCACTTATTTATTTAAATTTTTTTTATTCAACACATTCAGTACAGGTATTGGGAATTTTAAAAAATCAAGTAAAACATTATTTTTGATCTCAGGGTTACTAGAGTCTCATGAAGAAGAAAAACAAGTAAATAAATACTTATGACTCAGAGCAGTAAGTGCTTTAATAGCAGAAAGAAGCTTGGGCATGAGCAAGTAATGTAAGGGCAGGTTATGGGATGGGTGAGATCACAGCCAAGTTGAATGCTCACACTTGAGCTGGGGCTAACAAGAGTTAGCAAGGGCACAGGGGTAGGGACTGGGGGAAGGAAGGAGTGAGGACGTCCACGTAGAGGGAATATCATGAAGAAAGACTAAGCTGCACTGAGTGTTAAGAAATGTAGATGGTTCCCTATGTCCAGAAAGGAAGATGCATGTGGCAAGTCCCAGGCAAGCCAGTAAAGAAAACAGGGGGCAGCATTTGTGAAGGGCGCAGAGGAAAGGAAATCTGGGAAGAATGAGAAGGAGCAGATAGAGGAAGAGAGAAAAATCAAGGTTGGATTGCTCAGTTTTATAAGATACAGCAAGAAGATTGTTACCTTATTCCTCTTTTTCTCTCTTTCTTTGGATTAATGGAGTTTTTCACATTTCTGGTTTATCTCCACTGTTGACTCATTAGCTATACTTCTTTGGTTTTTTTAGTGGTTGTTCTAAGGCAGGGGTGGCAAATTTTTCTGCAGAGTTCCAGAGAGTAAATGTTTTAGTTCTTGTGGGCCATAGAAATATGAAAACAAATGGGTTTGACTGTGTTCCAATAAAACTTTATTTACATAACAAATGGCTGGGGCATTTGGCTCACAGGTTGTAAATAGTTTGCCAACTCCTGCGCTAGGGTTTACAATATACGTCTTTAACTTATAACCATGTATCTTTAAATAATATTATACTACTTCAAAGTATATTTCAAAATTATGCTACAGTATACTTCCATCTCTCTCCTCTCATACTTTGTGGTATTGTTGTCATGGTTATAAATTTTATTTCTACATGTTGTAACCTCCAAAATATACTTACTGGTAATTATCTTTTTTTAAAGATTTTTTAAATAAGAAAAAATAATTATTTTTACTTCTACACATATTTACAATTTCTACTTCACTTCATATCTCTCAGATTTCCATCTGCTATCATTTTCTTCTGCCTCAGTTGGGATTAGGGTGTCTGGAGTAATTAGGGGCTGGTTAGACATCTGTTTCTTTCTCTACTGGTCCCCTTCATGTGGCTAGCTTGGCTTCCTCACATCGTGGTAGTCTCAGGGTGGTCAGATTTTTGTACATGATGGCTGGCTCCCCACAGAACAAGTGTTCCAAGAAGGAGTCACTCCAGAGACCCAGGCAGAAACTACTAAGTTTTATATTACCTAGCCTTGGTTGTTATGCAAGTCCTTTCCCACTGCATTCTTTTGGTCAAAAAGTGAGTTACAGGGTCAGCCCAGGTGAGGGCTACACAAGGGCTTGAATATCTTGGGTCCGGGCTAGGGTTTTGAGTAGCAATGTGGGGAGGCATATCCTTAAAGACAAGCTGCCACAGCCCAGTGACAATAAGGATTATTGTGTATAAGGCTGTTGAGTGAGGCATTCCACTGAAGGGGTGGAACTTAAGACACTGAAGGATATGTGAGTATTCCCTAACAAAGGAAGTGTGCTCATGCTGAAATGAGCACATGCTCTCAAGAGGATTTGGATTTGAATTCCATCTCTTCTGTTTATTAATCACTTATCTTGGGGTCAAAACCTTACTGGTTAGTTTCAAGGGGGAACTGGAAACAGTGATAATATATCCCCAAAGTGTAGATTCTAGCAGGGTTCACAAAAAAGGAATTATTATTATTACTCATAAAAGGATTTCATTTCAAGCTATGTAAAAATGAGAGCCAAAACATATTTTGAAGGCATAGTGAGTCATCTAAGGCTAAAGTCTTTAACTCTTGAGTTACCCTAACATTCCCCTCTGTTTGTTTTTATCTTATTTCTATAATATCAGTTTACAAACTAAAACAACATAAGATATATTAGTGGTGGTGTTGCAATTCATCTAACAGTTTTAGTGCAGTTGACAAAAGTTTCACCTTTTCCAGCTGGGGCTACATTAGCATTTTTAAAGAAAACATTTCCCTAGTTATCTTTGCAGGGGTTACAAACACCTACAAGACATAAAATAAAAGTTTGTTTGACAGAGGTTCCAGTTCACTTTTCTTCTAGTTGGCTCACTGGAGATCCTGTCTTCCAAGTACTGAGTAGTCCCTTATCTCCATGCTCAAAGGAATATAGCAAACCTGTGGGGAAGAGGACTTTCATACCACTAAGGTCATTAATCAGAGCTAAGATCTGACTTAAATGTTGTACATAGTTATTTACTTCACATCTTTATCTATGTACATATCTCCCATCCCAATCATAGCCTGTACACAATTTCATAAGGACTCATTGAAACCCATTTTGAGAAGCCACCCTTATCCTGAGCAGGGCAATAGGTAAAACTTGATCCCAATGGAGATGAGTTTCTTGACTCAGTTTGGCTATATTTTTCTTCAAGGTGTGATTTATCTTCTCTGCCTTTCCAGAAGCCTGACATCTCCGTGTTGTGTAGAGTCTCCCCTTGGTTCCTAAAAATGTATTAACCTTCCATGTAATTTCTGAAACAAAAGTAGGGCCATTATTGCTCTGGGTGCTACCAAGTAGGCTTTCATCACCTCTGAGGACTTCTTAGTTCTAGTAAGAAAGGCCTCTACCCATCCTAAAAAGGTAGCAACAAAGACTAAAATATTTCTATCTTCTGACCTTCGCATCTGGGTAAAGTCTACTTTCCAGTCCTGAAACAGGCACTGCCCTTGGTATAGTCTCCCTTCTTTTTTCTGATAGGGATCTGTCTTAGGATTTTTCTTCTGGCATATATGGCTTTAGAAATTCCAGGACCTGTGAGCTCTTAGCTTTCTCTAAGTCTGCAGTCAAATATTCAGGGTCGAATTGTGACAAGTCTAGAACAGGTACCAAAGGCATTATAAATGTCCCTTTAGCAGCCTCTTTCATTGTTCAATTGGCCAGATTGTTTCCTTTAGCCACTTCAGTGTCCTCTTTTTGATGTCCAAGGCAGTGCACCACTGCCATCTGTAAAGGTACCTGGATAGCTTCTAATAATTTTAAGTTTTCTGCTGCATGCTTAATTTCCTTTTTATTGGAGGTTAATAGTCCTCTTTCCTTCCAGATCAAACCACATGCATGCAAAATTAGGAAAGCGTACCTTGAGTTGGTATACACATTCACTCTCTTTTTGTATGACAATTCCAGTGCCTTCATCAAGGCAATCAAGGGTCCCAGAGGTAAGGCCTTGGTCTCTACTATTTCTTCAAGAATCACAACTGCATATCTAACCTTTCTGTTTCCTTTATTCATATAACTGCTTCCAACGCATATAGTGTCCAGTCTGCCTCTTCTACAGGATGGTCCTGCAAATCAATTCTGCTAGAATAAACTTCATCAATTATTTTAGCACAATCATGCATTAGTGTGGCCGAATCAGGCTCCAGGAGAAGGGAGGCAGTATTTAACTTATAGTTTTGCACTGCTTGATGCCTGCCCATTTTTCCAGCAGTGATCCACAAATCTCCTTTCTGCTCCAGCAGGCTCATTACTTGGTGGGGTGCACAGATGGTGATAGGCTGTCCCAAGGAAAACTTTTCAGCTTCCTGTAAAAACTCACAGGGGTTGCCACAACTCTCAAGCAGACTGACCACTCCTGGACAGTGTGATCTAGTTTCTTTGACAAGTCTAGTTAGACTTCTGCCAGGTTCATGCAGGAACCCAAGAAACCTTATTGCTTTTTGGCAAACCTGGGCCTTCTCTGCTGATACATTATAGCCACAAGATGCCAAATGGATCAAGGTTGCTATAGTATTAGTTAAATGATACATCTTCATATTGTAACAGAGTTCTTCCTTCTATTTTTAGGTCCTTTTTAAGTCCTGGCTCAGGGTCTCTCGGAAAATCGAAAATCGTGAGGGAGTTCTTGAATCCTTGTGGTACGACTGTCCGGCCATACTGAGTCTTGACCTGAGATTCTGGGTTCTGTCATTCAAAAACAAACAATGGTTCAGAGTCTTGGTCCACTGGAATGCAAAAGAAAGCATCTTTTAAGTCTAATACTGAATTTCAGAGGCTATCCCTGAGTATACTGTTTTGTACACTGTCATTTATGGCCTTTTAAATCTTGAATTGTACAGGGAATGGCAGGGCTGAATGAGTCCATATTCCTGAAACTTCTGAATTTCTGGGCATATTCCTTCTAGGGTTTCCTTTTGCAAGGGATATTGCCCCTTATTGGGAGTCCTCACCCCTGGTTTGAGGTCAACTTTAACAGGGGAGGCTTGCTTAGCCTTCCCTGGACTTCCAGCAGCCCACGTAATGGGCTTTACCTGATTCTCAACTTCCTTCAGCCAGGGTTGTTTTCCTCCTTCCCAGTTTCATAAGAAACTGCTGGGCATGTTTTGGAGGGGCCTGTAGGAGGAGCTGTTGTTTTTCTGGATAGAAAGTGATTTGAGCATGGAGTTTCAACTCCCTTCCCAGAAGATAAAAACTGTATCTCCCACAGCACATTCTTATGGCTTCAAGAAAAAACTGGCTTTCAGGGCTTCCAGAAATTCCAGTTACAGTTCAGCTAGATGTCTATTGACCATGGAATATGTTGCTCTGGTATCAATCAAAGAAGGTCTACAATTTGTCCCCCACACTGCTAGTTTTACCTGAGTTCTGAGACTCTGACCTCTCTTTCCTTTGCTTGGGGCATTCATTTTTCCCTTGCAATATGATTGCCCTGCCCTGGTAAGGGCTAGTCACCCACCAAATTTGGATCCTTGATGAGTTCGGGATGGAGAGATCAGTCCAGGCTCATCTCCTTCAGCTCCCCAAGACAAGTGAGGAGGCGGGTCCTCCAGGGCTGGAAGGGCTGTGGGAGCCCTGACCATACTCACAGCAGCCACCCTGATCTTCCTGGTTGGTCTCTTCTGATCTGCTATCTGCCACAGTCAAATTCTTTTTGCACTGGACCATTTTTCTATTTCCCTGGTCTTTGACAAAACAAGTCTAATTGCAGTGTGGTACAGTCGTTTAAAGATGCTGTCAGCTCAGAGCCAATTACTGGGGTTCTGCATTTCTGAGTTTCTTTGCTGACTATAAAATTTGAAAAACACCTATTGTCCTCTGACTGATGTTTTTTCTACCACTGTGTATTTTAGTTTCTAAGATTAGTTTTTTTCTCTGGTCCTGTTACTCTCTCTTACCCTTGCCAGCTTCTCCTGGGTCACTAAAGTCCTGCCCCAAACCTCAGCGATTGCAGCCCTTCTGCCTCATCTGTGCACTGACCTCCAGCATAAGGCCCATCTGACTCAAGGACCTCCCATCCTGGATTCTTGGCTCCTGTGCACCTGCCTGACAGGAATGTGATGGATCACACTGAGGAGGCTGCCACTCTTCCTACTTTCAAGGCCAGGCCCCAAGGTGACATAGATTTTCCTTCTGACATAACTTCTGGGGCAAAGCAGGCTGCCACGCTTTGTGACATCCTTCTTTCCAACGCAGCCAAAGTCGTGGGAGGAGTTTGGCAGAGAGGGAATGAGTATCATTCATCATG
Organism: Macrotus californicus; assembly: GCA_007922815.1. NCBI lineage: Eukaryota > Metazoa > Chordata > Mammalia > Chiroptera > Phyllostomidae > Macrotus > Macrotus californicus. The sequence goes on along the minus strand of VMDR010036879.1, from coordinate 282 downwards.
CCTCCCTTTTTCCTCAAGAGAGCACCTAGCTAATGCCAACCTATATAAAAAGGTATAATCGAACACATTAATAATGAAGGCTGCATTATGCTATTTTCCAGGGTTGCAGACACACTGAAAGCTGGAACTTTCAGAATAAAAATGGACAAGTATTGCCTTCTATATCTTGAGTATGTATTATTATGAGAACTTTTTCCTTTCACACACCCATGTTTCTCAGCAGCTGACAATAAATTTGCTAAACCCTGACATAAAACAATTTTTAGCAAGAAGATGCATGAA
>VMDR010036878.1:0-10383 GCA_007922815.1 Macrotus californicus | reverse complement strand
CTGCAAATTCAAGTACAGTTGTCTCCATTTTTCCCCCATCAGTCCCTCCTTCCCAGGCATCCTGACCTCCTACCTTCTGTCCTACCTCTCTTCAGTTTTGTCCATGTGTCCTTTATAGTTGTTCCTGAAAACCCTGCCCCCATTTCCCTCCCATTATTCCTTCCAACCTCCCCTCTGGTTACTCTCAGTTTGTTCTTAATTTCAATGTCTCTGGTTATATTTTGTTTGCCTGTTTGTTTTGTTGATTAGGTTCCACTTATAGGTGAGAAAATGACACTTGAATTTGCAGCCAGACCATAGACCATATTGCAACTCTGAGTATTTCTCCCCTTTGAAGCCTCTGTAGTTCAAAGAGAAATTTTACGCTTTGGATAAATATTTATTTACATAAGGAAAACTCACAACAACAAAACTTCTTAACATTTCTTTTTTACACTCGAGTTTACTTAAAGTGAAATCACAGTAAATATTCAGTAATAAGAAACAAAACCTCGGTTAGTGAATCAAACTTTAATACTAGATAACAAAATAGTCACTCAAAACAGAGCTAATCTTAAACTATTTATAGTACAACCATCTTCCATTGTATGACACTTTTATGTGTTATTTGGTTCTCTAGGTTGTTCCTAACACATGTGTATAATTCTTTTTTATTATTAAAATAACTATTCAACCAAAGAAATATATTGACCAATTTTTCTACTCACCTTTAAAGTTCACTTACACAAAAATGTTTTTGGCCAAAGTTTGATCCATACTCTATATTTTGTTACTAGTTTTTAAAGAAAACCTTAATATTATCTTTTTAAGTATATTTTATTGATTGTGCTATTACAATTGCCCCAATATTTTTCTCCTTTTTATTCCCCTCTGCCCTGCACCCTCCCCAACCCGAGGAAATCTCACCCTTAGTTCATGTCCATTGGTTGTACATATAAGTTCTTTGTCTTCTCCATTTCTTATACATTTCTTATACATTCTATGTTATTCTTAACATCCCTTGTCTATTTTTTACCTACCATTTATGCTTCTAATTCCCTGTAGCTATTTCTGATTCTCCTTCCTTTTCCGCCCCACTGATAACCCTCCATGTGATCTCTGTTTCTATGAATCTGTTGCTGTTCTAGTTGCTAGATAAGTTTGTTTTTGTTTTTTTAGGTTCAGTTGTTGATAGTTGTGAGTTTCTTGTTGTCTTATGTTTGACATTTTTTATCTCCTTCTTCTTAGATATGTCCCTTTATCATTTTATATAATAAGGGCTTGGTTATGGGGAACCTTTTTATGTGTGATGTGGCCTGTGACTCAGCTCTAGATCTGAACGCAGTCCAGACGTGAGTGGTGTGCAAATGACATCCGTGGCTAGGTCTCCTGTGGGGAATCAGGCATTATTCCTAGGCAGCCATGAAACTTGCTCTTGCAAAAACTCACTCACCTGGGATGAAAAAAACAGAAGTTTACTGTGACTTGTGATAGACTTCCCAAGCACAAATGTAAACAGCCCAGCTTTCTCTACTTTACATTTGTAGATGACCTTGCACTTTGAAGCTACTGGCGACTTTCTTTCTTTTGTTATGGTAACCACCTAAAGTGAACCTGTTCATAGTTAACGAGAACCATCCTGGATGTAATGTACCTAGAGTATCAATACAAGCTTGTCGAGGCAGGAGTGAGGGCTTTTTTCTGTCTGAGAGATCAGCCATCACATCCCTTTTCTCCATGGGATTTCTTTAGTCCACATGAATTTGTCACTTATCCGGAGATATAGGACAAGCATTCCACAACAACACTTGGTCCTGCTGGATGGGACCGCGACAGTCTATCTTTGAAAATGTTCCATGTGCATTTGAAAAGAATGTGCATTTTGTTTCTTTTGGATAAAATTCTCTCTATATATATATATATCATTTTAGTCCAATTGATCTAGGATGTTGTTCAATGCTCCAATACCTTTGTTGATATTTTATTTGGAAGATCTATCCATTTTTGACAATGGGGTGTTGAAATCCCCTACTATCGTTATGATTTTGTCAATATCTTTCTTGAAGTCTTCCAAGATTTTCTTTATGTATTTGGGTGTTCCTATGTTGGGTGCATATATATTTACAATGTTTATGTCTTCTTGATGGATTTTTTCTTGAGTATTAACTGACTTTCTGGCTGTCTTTTTATGGCAATTTTTTGAAGTCTATTTTTTTCTGATATGAGTATTGCTACCCCTACTTTTTTCTCCTGTCCATTTGCTTGGAATATTTGTTTCCAACCCTTGACTTTCAGTCTTTTGTCCTGAAGTGAGTCTCTATTAGGCAGCATATGTGTGGGTCATGCTTTCTTATCCATTTGGCTACTCTATGTCTTTTGATTGGAGGATTTAATCCATTTAGATTTAAGGTTATCATTGATAGGTACTTATTCATTGCCACTTTTTTGTGCCTGTGTTCCTCTCTCTCTTATTCTTCTCCCTCCTTTTTTTAAAGCAGTCCCATTGGAATCTTGCAGAGCTGGCTTGTTGGAGGTGTATTCTTTTAGACTTCTGTTGTCTGGGAAGCTCCTTATTTAGCCTTCCATTTTAATTGAGAGCCTTGCTGGGTAGAGTAATCTTAGTTGCAGTCCTCTGGCTGTCATTACTTGGAATATTTATTGCCATTTTTTTCTTGCTTAGAGTGTTTCCATTGAGAAGTCATCTGCCAGTCTTATCGGGGCTCCTTTGTATGTTACTTCCTGTTTATTCCTTGCTGCCTTAAAGATTTTTTTTTTGTCTTGGAATTTTGCTGTTTTAGTTATGATGTGTCTTACAGTGGGCCTTTTGAGTCCCTCTTGAATGGAACCCTCTCTGCTTCCTGGACTTGTGTGGTTACTTCTCTCATCAAATTAGGGAAGTTTTTCATCATTACTGTTTCAAACAGGTTTTCTATCCCTTGCTCTTCTTCTCCTTCTGGTATCTCTATTATTCAGACACTGTTACGTTTCATGTTATCTTGCGGTTCCCTTACCAACTCTTGGCTCTTTCTGAGCCTCTTTTCCTTTTCTTGTTCTTTTTGGGTGTTTTTTTCTACCTTGTCCTCCAACTCGTTGATTCAATCTTCTGTTTCATCCAGTCTGCTTGTCATTCCTTCTAATGTGGTTTTCATTTCTGATATTTTATTGTTCATTTCTTCCTGGATTTTGTTTATAGTTTCTATTTTGTTTTTCAAGCCATTGTAGTTCTCACTCAGTTCCTTGTAGTTGTCTGTGAGTTCCTTGAGTATCCTTATAACCATTATAATGAATTCTATATCAGGTAGGTTGCTTACATCCATTTCACTTAGCTCTTTTAGTGAGGAGTCTTCCATTCCTTTTTATTTCATTTTCTTTTTTTGTCTCCCCATTTTAGGTGACCCTTTATGTTTGTTTCTGCACTTCCTGATGTTTAGCTTTGATAGCTGTCTTTGTAGTTTGAAATTCTATTTTAGGAATTCTACAGGGTTCAGTGCTGGGGTCTCTGATCTCCTTGTATGGATGCTCTTGGTTTGCCCTTTCTTCTATTTGTGTGCACTCTCTTGTTGTACTTGGGTTTGTACCTTTTAGTGGTTCCTTTGTTGGTGGTTTTTCTCCTTTGCAGATATACTGATGTTCACAGCTCCCACCTGTTCTTGTATGTGATCAGTGGAAGAGGGTAGGCAAAATGGATTAAGACAGTGAGAGACTATTTTATGAGATTTAAAGTACCAGGAAATAGAATAGAGATAGGAGATCCTTTGGATAAGTATAGCGTTAAATGAGATATTTCACCCAACTAGCCACTTTTTGTAAAAGGTGAAAGAAAGATAAAACTCTTGTTAGAGGGGAGGGAGATTGTGTGCTAAATCCAGAAAACAGAGGGCTTGTGCAAGATTAGATGATGAGATATAGTGAGAGTAAAGGATAGAAATAAACGTAGTGTGAGAGAGAATAGAGTTAACCACAATAATAATAATGCTCATGATTAAAGTGACATGGGCTAAGATCAGGGGTGTTGTGTAGTATGTACAATTGTACAGAACAACAATTGTTTACAATAGTACTGGAACAACAATAAAATGACAAGAAATATATGATTTGGGTACCCAGAATAAAAAGGTCCTGATCAAGAGCAGTGTGTTATTGGAACATGAGTGAAGTGAAAGAAGGAAAATTAAAATACAATAAAGAGAGAATAAGGAAAACCAGTCAAACAATGTAATTAAACAGGGAAATAAAATGAGGAAAACTCAACATAAGGAAGAGAAATAAAAAATACTAATAAAATAAAAGTAGTAAAAATAATGACAAAATATAAGTAGTACACAATAAAATGCTAGCTGTGTGTGATAGTAAAGTGATATTTGTCTCAGTTTCTCAGATTTTGGGGTTAGCCTTGTGCTCCCCCTTTCGATCTATCTCTGGACCCTTTGTAACTCCACACCTTAGTCTTATCATCTCACTTAGGGGTAGAAAAAAAAGAGGGATAAAGGACAGAGGATCAAAAAAGAAAAAAAAAGATAACAGTAAGTCTCGTGCTGACATTAAACCTGTTCAGAGAGTTCTGCTGGTCTTTTTAGATGCCACAGGAAGAGGGGGGCTGGGTTAGGCTTTTCTCTCTTCCTTTGGTTCTGTGAAGACAGGGACCAGGTCTTGGCTGCAGTATTCACAGTTTCCCTGGCTTCTGTCCCAGGTCTTTGTGAGCTGCCAGGCTCAAATCAGCCACTCAGTCACTCACAGCATGAGTCAATGTCCAGCACAGAACCCGATTCAAGTGGGGCGCACAGTACTGCTCAGCCCCTCACTCTGGGTGAGTAGTATGAGACAGGCTGTGTGCACAGTTCAGCTCAGCTACTGTCTCTGGGTGTGCAGTGCCAGAGAAGTGGGGCCCATGGTTCAGCTCAGCCACTCACTCTGGATGTGCACAGCTGAAATTACCCTTGAGGTGCACCAGCTGCATCTGGAGAGCTCCTAAAAAAGCAGCTAACTACAGTTGCGAACAAGCACATGGCTTTTCACACTGCCCCACTTTCCAACCAGTCCAGAGACTGAGTCAGGGTCCAACAGGGCCAAACTCCTTCTTTTTCCAGGTGTCACCTGGCATCCCAATTTCTCTGGTGCTGGTGTCCACAGTCCAAGCAGATGTGTACCGCTTCTGTAAGTCTCCCACTTCATCTCCATTTGCCTCAGCGACTTCCAGCATCCAGGTCCCTCCTGGTGCTAATTTCCCCTTTCTGCTCTGATAGGGGAGGGAGCTGATGACCTAACTCTCCTCCCTGTATTCTGGGGCAGGCGTCAGGATGGGGGCCCCAGCAGCCTTGTTCCCGGCACCGATCCCAGGGACCTAACCATCCCAGCATAATATCCTCGCCACAGGTTTTTCAATGTCCTCTGCAATTTTTTGCCTCTAAACTTCATATAAGCTTAGATTCTGTTGGCTGTTCATTCTGTTCCTCCGAAGATCAGCTAGGTGTTCCAGCTGGGCACAGGGAGAACTGGGCTCCGCTCCCACCTACCTCACTACCATCTTCCTTCTCCCAGTTTGTCTTAATTTCAATGTCTCTGGTTATGTTTTGCTTGTTTGTTTTCTGCATTTATTAATTTCCACTTATAGGTGAGATCAAATGGTATTATCCTTCAACTGCCTGGCTCATTTCATTTAGCATAATGCTGTCCAGATCCATCCAAGCTGTCAAAAAGTGTACAAGCTCCTTCTTTTTTTATGCTGCATAATATTCCATTGTGTAAATGTACCATAGTTTTTTGATCCATTCATTTACTGATTGGCACTTAAGTTGCTTCCAGCACTTGGCTATTGTAAATTGTGCTGCTATGAACACTGGGGTGCAATTGTTCTTCTGAATTGGTGTTTTGGTATTCTTAGGATATAGCTCCAAAATGGAATGGCCAGGTCAAAAGGCAGTTCCATTTTCAGTTTTCTGAGGAAATTCCATACTGTTGTCCACCATGACTGCACCAGTCTTCCTTCCTACCAACAGTGCAGTAGGGTTTCCTTTCCTCCACAACCTCTCTAGCACTTATTTTTTGATTTGGTTATGATGTCCATTCTGACCGGTGGCAAGTGGTATCTTATTGTGGTTTTAGTTAGCATATCTCTGATGGCTAGTGATGATGAGCATCTTTTCATATGTCTCTGTGCCCTCTGTGTGTTCTCCTTGGAGAAGTGTCTGTTCAAGTCATTTGCCCATTTTTTAAATTAGATTGATTGCCTTCGTGCAGTGGAGTCATGTGAGTTCTTTATATATTTTGGAGATCAAACCCTTGTTCAACATAACACTTGAAAACATATTTTTCCAAATGGTTAGTTCCCTTTTCATTTTTCTGATGTTTTCTTTAGCTGTATGGAAGCTTTTTATTTTGATGAAGTCCCATTTGTTTATTATTTTCTTTATGCCCCTTGCTCTAGAGGACATATCAGTGAAAATATTGCTGCATGGAATATCTGAGATTTTCCTGCCTATGTTCTCCTCAAGGACTTAAATGGTGTCATGACTTATATTTAAGTCTTTTATCCACCTTGATTTTATTTTAGTGTATGGTGTAAGTTCATGTTCTAGTTTAACCCCTATCCTTCCAGATTATTCAAAAAAATCCATGAAGAGGGATGACTCCCAAACTCTTTTTATGAAGCCGGGAACATCCTTATCCCAAACCAGATAAAGACACAACAAAGAAAGGAAACTATAGGCCAATAACACTGATTAACATAGGTGCTAATATCCTAAAAAAATGTTGGCAAACTACATCTAGCAATACATTAAAAAGATCATACACCATGACCAAGTGGGGTTCATCCCAGGGATGCAAGGATGGTACAATATTCACAAATCAATGGACATAATATATAACATAAACAAAAGCAAAGACAAAAATCGCATGATCATATCAATAGATGCAGAAAAAGCACTTGATAAATTACACCACCCATTAATAATTAAAATACTTAGTGAAGTGGGAGCAGTGGGAGCATTCCCCAATATAATAAAGCCTATATATGAGAGACCTACAGCCAACCTCATACTCAATGGGCAAACCTAAAAGCTTTTCCAATAAGATCAAGAACAAGACAAGGATGCCCGCTTTCACAACTTCTATTCAACATAGTATTGGAAGTCCTAGCTACACCAATCAGACAAGAAAAAGAAATAAAAGATATCCAAATTGGGAAGGAGGAGGCAAAACTGTTATTGTTTGCAGATGACATGATAGTATACATAGAAAACCCTATACAATCCATTAAAAAAAATGTATTCAATCTAATACATGAGTTTGTCAAAACAGCAAGATACAAAGTCAATATTAATCAATCAAAGGCATTTTGGTACACCAACAATGAAATTCCAGAGAGAGAAATCAGGAAAAAAAATCCTATTTGATATAGTGACAAGAAAAATAAAGTACCTAGAAATAAACCTAATCAAGAAGGTAAAAGACCTGTACTCAGAATATCACACAACACTGAAGAAAAAAATTAAGGAAGACGCAAATGGAAGCATGTATCATGTTCATGGATATGAACAATCAACATCATCAAAATGCCCATACTACCCAAAGCAACTTATAGATTCAACACAACCCTTTTAAAATATCAATGACATATTTCATACATTTAGGACACACTTCAAAATTGTATGGGGAACTATAAATGACCCCAAATAGCCACAGAAATTTTGAGAAAGAAGAAGAAAGTAGTAGCTTTACAATACCTGATATCAAACTATATTACAAGCCCACTGTGATCAAAACAGTATGGTACTGGCATAAGAACAGACACCTAGATCAATGGAACAGAATAGAGAACCCAGAGAGAAATCCAAATCTCTATGGTCAATTAATATTTTACAAAAAGGGAGACACATAAAATGGAGTAAAAATAATCTCTTTAACAAATGCTTTTTGGAGATGTAGACAGCTTCATTCAACAACACCAAAACACTAATATTGTTCAAGTATTTTTATTTACTTATTTTTAGAGATTGGGAAGGGAGGGAGAAAGAGAGGGAGATAAACATCAGTGTGCAACTGTCCCCCACGTTCCCCCAACCCAGGCCCTGGCCCAGAACCCAGGCATGTGCCCTACCTGGGACTTGAATTGGCCATCCTCTGGCTTGCAGGCCGGCGCTCAATCCACTGAACCACACTAGCCCTCATATTTTTTTAATTGTGTTGAAGTATAGTTGTCTTCTTTTACCCCACCACTACCCCCTGTCCCACGCAACCTCTCACCCTCCTCTTCCCTCTGGTTACTGTCAATTTGTTCTTTATTTCCATGTCTCTGAATCTATTAGCTCTCTTGTGTGTTTGGTTGATTAGGTTCCTCTTATAGGTTAGGTGATATGGTATTTGTCTTTCACCACCCGGCTTATTTCACTTAGCATAAGGGTCTTCAGATCCATCCATGCTTTCTCAAAGGGTTGGAGCTCCTTCTTTCTTTCTGTTGTGTAGTATTCCATTGTGTAAATGTACCATAGTTTTTTGATCCATTCATTTACTGATGGGCATTTAGTTTACTTCCAAAACTTGGCTATGGTAAATTGTGTTGCCATGAACATTGGGGTGCATAGGTTCTTCTGAACTGGTGTTTCAGTATTCTCAGGGTGTAATCCCAGCAGTGGAATTGCTGGGTCATAAGGCAATCCCATTCCTAGTTTTCTCAGGAAGTCCCATATTGTATTTCACAGTGGCTGAACCAGTCCGGACTCCCACTAACAGTTTACTTGGGTTGCCTTTTCTTGGACAAAGGTTTGGTCTCCAAAATATATAAAGAACTCACACAACTCTGCTGCAAGAAGACAAATAACCCAATTAAAAAATGGGTAAAGGACGTGATCAGATATTTCTCCAAGGAGGACATACAGAGGGCCCAGAGACATATGAAGGAATGCTTAGCATCATTAGCCATGAGATGAAAATTAGTACCACAATAAGATATCAAAACACTAATATTTTTAAAATGCCCAAATAAATTTTTAAAAATCTCATATTTGAGAATTGGAAGACTTGATTTAAAGAGGCAACACTTCACAAATTGATCTATATATCCAATGCAATCCCTACCAAAATTCAAGTTGCCTCTCTTGGAGAAACATTTCAGAAAAGCCAATTCTCTAATCCATATGGAATTGAAAGGCACACCATGTAGTAAAAACAATATTGGCAAATAAGAAAAAATTTTGAGGACTCACACATTTCAGTTTCTAAAGTGATTATGTAGCTGCAATATACAACACAATGTAGCACTGGCATAAGGAAAGGCATATAGATCAATACAATAAAATGCAGAATCCAGAAATATACATATAGCCAATTGATTTTCAACAAGTGTTCCACAATCAATCAATGAGGAAGGAATAGGTATTGGGTGAACTGAATAACTATATTCAAAAAAATTAACTTTGGACTTATTTTGTTTCATTGGAGCTGGTACTTTTTTATCCAACTACCATAGGCTTGATGACGTGTAAACAACAGAAATTTATTTCTCACAATTTTGGAAGATGAAAGTCCAAGGTCAGTGTGTGCCAACAGAGTTGGGTGAGGGAGTTATTCCAGTTCACAGACTACTTGTTGTATTCTGATGTGGTGGAAGAGCCAAGAGAGCTCTCTCAGCCCCTTTTAATGATGGCATTTTAACATTTTATGATAACATTTTACTTATTTATAAGGCACCTTCATGATATAAGCACATCTCCCCCCGAAAAAAACACTTCCTCACACTATCACCTTGGCAATTAGGTTTTTAACATATGTATTTTGGATGGACACAAGCATTCAGACCATAGCAGACCTCTGCCTCACACTATTTATAAAAATTAACTCAACATAGATCAACAACCTAAATGCACATATAACAACAAAAAAAATAGGGGTAAACCTTTTTGACCTTGAATTTGGCAATGAATTCTTAGAAATCACACCAAAAGCACTGGAAAAAGAAGAAGAATTAGATCAAATGAACTACAGTAAAATGGAAAACTTTTCTGTATCAAATGACATTATTAAGAAAGTAAAAAGACAACCCACAGAATGTGATAAATATTTGCAAATTATATCTCTAAGAATAACCTAGTATCTACAATATATAAAGAATTCTCATAATTCAACAATTAAAAGACAAATATCCTGCCCTGGCTGGTGTGGCTCAGTGGATTGTGTGCCATCATATGAACTGAAGGGTCACTGGTTTGATTCCTAATCAGGACTAATTTCTGGATTTTGGGCTAGGTCTCCAGTTGGGGGCACATGAGAGGTAACCACACATTGATGTTTCTGTCCCTCTCTTTATTCCTCCCTTCTCCTCTTTCTAAAAATAAAAAGTAAAGAAAGTTTTTAAAAAGACAAATGTCCTAATTTAAAAATGAGCAAAAATGTAGTCTATTCAACAGG